>JASDQU010414095.1:0-10377 GCA_032191745.1 Picea mariana
TCAGGCTGCCCCTTTATATGTTCCTAGTGTTCGTGTAGACTCCACCCCGCTATGGGTTAATTATGTGGAATATTATCCTCGGTGTTCAATTTATTATGAGAATGAACCTATGCAATCATGTTTTCCTTCTCGAGACTTGGAATCAGTAATTGATCCATTGGTGTATCCAATGGGGGAATGGGAGCCCTTGCTTCCCCCTCTTGGTCCAAGTGGGATTGAGTATCCTTCTGAGTCTGATCTCATTGTTAGTAGATCCTAAATCCCTCGTGATCGTGATTCTTCACTGATAGACTCTACCAGTCCTAGTTAGAACCTCCATCGTCATATGGAGTATGGTCAGTTTACTTCACCCTTTGGGACTGTCAACCCTCGTTTGCGTGATTTCTCAGATTTTGAATTTCCTTCAGATGAGGCTATCCTTGAAGCCATGACTATGGTTTCTATACCATGGGAGGACTTACACCATGGTTTGTGTTTTCTTCCCTTTTGGGAGACTTCCCAAGTTGAATATCGAAGAGACTCCTAGTCTAAGCCTAGCAGTGGGCTCGACCTGAACCAATTTCATACATGAGTTGTAGCCCCTGTGGAGTCTTCTTTAAGCCCTTTTCAGACTCCGTAAAGATGAAAATATTGTCGAGTGACCTTGTTTCTTCACACTCACTAAATTGGTCTAGAAGAACGTTCCTTACATGGGTCTTCTTTGAAGCCCTTTTCAGACCCTTTAAACATGAAAAGATTGCTGAGCGATCGTGTGGTATTTCACGTTCGTTAAACTAAAATTTGAATTCACGTCTATCCGACAATAGTTTACCCCTTTTTTAGTCCAGACGGTCAACTGTATGAACAAATGTATACTCTAGAGGCCTTGTTTCCCTAGAAGAGTACCCTCAGGTATAATTTTAACCCTTTTTTGGGCCCGAGGGACTAAATTTACGAAAAATGAACACCCACAAAGTCCATAGTTAAGCTCTTTTCACACTCCCTAAAATTGAAAAGATTGTCGAGTGACCTTATTCTTTCACACTCGTTAAAATGGTCCAAAAGAACATTCCTGACGGAATCCATAGTTAAGCATTTTTTAGACTCCTTAAAAATGAAAAAATGCCTGAGTGATCTTGTCTTTATCACACTCGTTAAAATGGTTTTGAATAGACGTATTTTCAGTGCTAATTTATGCCTTTTTCGAACTGACTAGAATAATTTCGAAAAAGGTACCCCATCGGAGTCTCCTTTTACTTTTTTTCAGACTCTCTAAATATGAATAACCCTCGAGCTTACCTTCTCTGGGCTCGTTAAAATGAAATCGAAGGATGTTACCATTGTGTGTTTTGTTAACCACATTTTCATACCTAAATCTTTGGCCTAATGCCGACTCCATATTTCTCTCAACTGAACCATCTGAAGAATTCCTTATACGCAAGCCCTGTAGCACTTTGCCTCTACGTCTTCACACCTTTGGTCCCAGGAGGGATTTTACCCAAGTGTCCTTTCTTTGAACATCAGTCTTGTCCTTGCACCTCGAAATTGTATGTTTGAGAAAATTATTCCTCCTTTGTAATGTAACATTCTTTTATTCTTTTTCCAAAATTATTGAAAAAGAAAAAAAAATCAAATATACCCCAAAAAGAGGAACGGAAAAGTATTTTCTTTCTTGGTAACATAATGAGTCGGCCTTGGATAAAGAAGATCTATCTGTTTGTTTGTCAAACCCTGGGATGTAATATGACCTTAGGAAGTTGTTCCTGCTACATTGAGTTGTGTCCTCCTCCATTTGGTTAGTCTTCCAAACATATGGAGAGTTTGCGTTGCTTCCTACCTCGTAAACTTATGTTAATGCCATGCTGCATGAGTCTCATCATTTGTCATGCTATTGTCCAAGGGAATTTTTTACCAAGCCTGAGTCGACCCTCTACATTTTGTCTCTTTCCTTCATGCCCAGCCATCCAGGAAGTCCAATGAAGTCTTTGTTCGGAATCAATGAAGCCTTCAGTCTGATAATCAAGATTCTCTAGCCCATAACCAACGAGTCGTCGAAGACCTTTGGGTAGAATTCGTGCACTCATATTGCACTCCTACCTGATTTTTGAAGATTTTGAAGTTGTTGATTGAGCTCTCAAGACCTCATCTCCATCCATCATGCCTTATCAGTTTCTAGAAGATGGATACTCTACATGTATATCTTTTTGATTTCGAGATGTAGCTCCATTGTGTATTGCTCACGACTACACTTTATATAGTTATATGACATGGATATACAGTGTATTTGATTGGTATCCATGATTTTATTTCATCCCAAGCATGGGTATGCCCACCTCGGTGAGACAATTATTATTTTTCATAAGGCACCTCCCAATTTTTGGTCCCTGGGCTCACTTGTTTGGAACGTTGGTGAAGATTGTTAATGTATTTTGGCCATCATATGCTCTTTTGAACTCACACATTAGGGGGCATCTATTATAGCCCTAATTTTCACTAGACATGCTTACCTAGCATCAGGCCATCTCATATTCCTTCTTTGCCAAAACATTACTGAACAAGTCTTCTTAAAAAACCATTTTATAAAGACCCACGTTCCCTGTTCCATTACTGCACGTGTGTACATGCTAGCTGACCCAAGACAACCCGCATGTACCTACAAAAGCACGGAAAAAGGAAAGTTGTTGACAAAACACACAACTTTGGGTAAGTTAACTAAACCTTTCGGCCATGCATGGCCGGTCACTTGACCAAATACCTAGCTTCTTCTAGCCTATAAAATAAGGGTTAGGGGTCCCATTTGAAAGGAGGAGAATCATAGTAAAGAAACTATACCCGATTGAGCATTCCCTTTGTCCCAATCTTTATCCATCCTTGTGCAAAGAGAAGTATAGATAAAAGAAGTTGGAAGACAATGGAAGAAGAGCCCAGGACCAGGATCGAGGAGTAGTAGCCGACTTTATCATTGTAAGGTATCATTGTGAAGTTAATAAAAGAATTTATTTTCCCATCCCACCATATGAGATTATCATTATTGGAATATTGATTGTATGATTGATTAAATCTCTAACCTGTTAGTTCATAGATCAAATGCATCTGGAGTTCTTTGTTTGTCTTTAGTGAATGCAGGTCAGCATTGGGAGGAGAGTTATAGTCAAAGAATGACCAAGCGCGAAAAGGGATTGACATCAAACACGAAAAATAAGGTACGTCAACTTAATATCTTGAGCCTTGTATTTACATATGAGTAATGGGGTTTAGGCATGGGATGATGGTAAAAGGTAAGAATCTTTAGGACATTTTTGCATGCATGATAAAACCCTTAGTGCTAGTTTGTAGGAGGGATTTCCCACCCACAACACTATATGATTCTAGAAAAGGTCATTATTGTTGAACATAGTTGCATTTTCATTTACTTCACAACAACACTCATCATCAATATTTACATTAGCAAATTCATCACTCATTTGAAGGAATCTTTCCACTTGTTTGTCATGTTCAAACACTTGCCAATATTTAATGTTATCAGGTACTACTAGCCTATGTTTGAATTCAATTTCATACTTCTTATTTGGAAAAATTGGAATTTTGAAAACCAAAGATGAAGTAGACAGAGCATCTGCAATTTGATTTCCCCCCCTAGAAATTACTGACAAATTGTATTCTGAAAATTCTTCAAGGAGATAAAGCACTAAATTTCTATTTGATATCAATATAGGATGCTTGGACTGATATACGCCCTTTACCTGGTTAATGACAATCTTGGAATACCCATGTACAATTATCCTTCTCGCACCCAATTCCTTTAGAGTCTTCAAACCCAAAATCAGTGCCTCATATTCGACCATATTATTGGTACAATCGAAAGAGAGATTGTAAGAACAGATTTTTGTACCCATGTTGGGAGGGTTAATCCACACACCAACTCTGACTCCTTCCCTACTAGAAGCTCCATCAAAACTCATATTCCACATTTCATCTTCTGCGTTATTTTTCTAATCTATAATTTCCTCTGTTTGATGCTCATTTTTGTCTTTGACAACCATGACAGTTGTTGGCTTCCCCTCTTCAAAAATCAAGTTATTATAAAAAATAGAGGAGCCAACTTTGGTGTCAATAGAGTAAATAGGATGATTATTTGGTTGCATTTTTATACTCACCATGTACTTGAGCATCACTTATCTGTACAACCTCATTTCTTGGAAAAAAACAAGGATAGTAGCATACGACATGTCCATTTGCAAGGTTCCCTTTAATTTTACAGCCCAAGATCTAGATAACAACATGCCAAATTTTGGAGGGATGTCGACAACCACCACATCCATGACCATATTTTTCAATGGGATTTGAGACAATGATATGACAAAATATTTGATAAAACCTAAGCATTTCACCTTCCTTGAGTCAAAAGAGAAAAGATATTTATAAGGTCTTGTAATTTCTAGGGCTAACTCATCCATGACCACCTTGGGCATGAGATTATTTGATGCGCCTGAATCTAACATAGAATTATGTAAGGTAATGCCATGAATTTTAAGGCTAACATATAAAGGAGGAACATCATTAGCATCTCCGCTCTCTTCCATGCATGGGCCAAACAATATGGCACAGTGTCCATATTGTATGTTTAGGGTGTTGAGGGATTCTTCCATATTTATCATTTTAATGATCTGATTTTTATATTCTCCATTCTTGATTAGCTCATTAAAAAAAAAAAAAATTTGATTTTATCCGTTTATGTTTTAAAATTAAAAGGAGACAGAGATTTTTCTACCTCTTTGATGACTGTTTCCTTTCTAGCCTCGAGTGCTTTCTCTGGGGGTTAGTCCTTTGATTTTCCTTTATCCACTATTTCCCTTACTGAATTATCTTTCTTTGGTTGACTTGAAGAAAGGGGATTTTTTCTGGAGTTCCCTTGTGGGATTCTCCTTCGAAAGCTCTGCAGGCGCCTTTTTACTTATGAGATTATATTTCTTTTGAAACTGCATAATAACATTGCGGTATCCTTTCCTAAACTTTTTTGTTTTCGATGAAAACATGTCGTCATGATCCTACATAAACTCATCATTCGCATCCATAAATTGATCATGCTCTTCTTTTGTTAAAAACATGTGTGTTTCTGTATCGTCGCAACAATGCATCTGGTCTTGTATTATTTGATCAAAATTTTTGTTTGCATAGTTTTTTTAAAAATGAGGTTTTATTTTTTGATCACCTTGATCTCTCTAGTCTCTTTTCCTGATCTATGGAACTGGGCCTCTTCTAAAATTTTGATTTCTAGGATGAAAATCATTTTGATCACTGGTGGCAGGCTTGTTTTCCAAGAACATCCTTTCCATGAGACTTTCCATAGTCTTAATCATCAATTCAAATTTTTTGTTTGATGATTGAGACATAGAGGGTTGTGCTTCCCCTTGGGCCTTCTTCCCACTTCTATCAAGATTATGTTTGATCTTCCTCGATTCCATCATATTTACTTCAACTTCAATCACATCGCTGATCACATCACTAATCATATCATCTAATGTATTAGATCTTCTTTCTCTTAACAACAAGGCAAAGTCACTATCAAAAGAATCAACATATCAAAGTTGGGTAGCTCTGGAAGGATCTTTGACTTCTGTGGGAATTGAATTATAAAATTTCATGAATCTGTTCTAGAACTCTTGCACTATTTCATTTGGTGATCTTTTTATATTATTGTACTAAGTTACTAACTAAAGAGGATTCTTTTCATCACCCCACCTGGAAAGAAAAAGTCCTTCAAAAGATGCAAAATTAGGGATACCTGTCTCTAGAAGGAATTTGAACCATTTTATGACCTCCCTTGAGAGACTTTGCACAAACAATCTCATTTTTTCATCCTCATAATCTACCTCTTCTAGGTCGACAAAGTAATTAAACCAATCAAAGTATTTTTGAGCTAAAGAAATCATGTAATTGGGCTGACAAGATGAGAGAAGAGAACCTAGTGGCCATGAATCTAGGAGGGATTTGAGCTGGATGGATGACATGAGTGGGGATTACAACAATTCGTGGGGGGTTGGTCAGTATCAAATATTGGAACCTTTTCTCATTGAAAATGATTTCATTCAAATAGGTGTCTGATCTAGACCTGAACAGAGTTTGTTTGAATAGTAATTCAAAGTCAAGGTAGTCAATTATTTTTACCTCATATTTAGGTAAATATAGGTTACTATCCAGATAACATATAGGGTCTATTATCCTTTCCTTTTGATGCAGGAGCATCGTCAGCAGCAAGCGAGCGTTAAGGCAGAAGATAGCTGGGACAAGCTCCAATGCATTTTTTTTCACATGTTGAAATGATTTTGTAAGTTTAAATGAGTCGATATTAAATGTAATAGTTAAGAGGAAACACACTTTCATATTGTAAAAAGATCATGAGCGATTCATTCTCATCTGTAGTAGGTAGAGGTATTTATACATAGTTAATGTAAGTAGGTAGGTTTGAATGAAGATTAGACAGTTTTAGAGCGTAGGAGGGAAAACCACTATAGACACCCTCACCTTTGTATCATTGTATCCTTATCAATTATCAATTGTATCATTAGCATAGAGCAAGAGAAGAAGAGAGTTGTAGCAGAGAGTTGTAGAGAAGAACCCATGTACAGAGGTTCTGAATTAATATATGAAGCTTTAATTCAAATTCATGGTGTTATGATGCTTTTTGTGTATACATGCTAAAGGGTATGCTTATAGATGTTTTATTCTCTATTTCATACATTTGTTGTTATGTTGTGTATATATGATTCATGTTAAATGTTTGAAATCTGAAAGAGATAGAGAATGAGTTTCAATTGTTTCTCTTCCTGAGTATTTCCTGCAAGGAGTGTAGTGAAAGAATCTATAAGGTGTGCGTTGAAAGGTTCAAAGTTTATCTCTGAAATCTCAGGAGGGATACCATTGTTCTCATTCTTACAGAAGTGCAGGCGAAAGCACAAAAGATGTGCAAGGTGTGCACAGGCTGGTTGAAAGCCTAGAACTTATCAACCAAGGGTGAATTGAAGGACTGTTGTTGCGGGGAGTGTGCAGAGTCGAGAGAAATCAATTGCTTAGAAGTATTTGAGGGGTTACTGCAAGGAGTGTGTTGGAGCCACCTTTGTTTTTCTAGCCCGTCATAAGTTTCATTTTTTAATGCTCGAAATCGAAGGATGGTTTTCATTTTTCCGTCTGTGGTTTCAAATCTTCGAAGCCTTATCAACACAGACGATGATGATTATTGCACTCTTGAGGTGAGTCCTACCTTTCGTAAAAATGTTTCTTCCTTTGTTCTACTTCAGGATCTCATAGGTCAGATACTATAGGTCATGTATTTCACACATCCCGAGCCACGAAACAGCGAAATCGTTTTAATTTTTTACTCAAGACAGTAACGAGGGTAAAGTTTTCCTAACTCATGATTAAATGTCATCAGGGTTTCGCACCTCGGCGTTCACCAAACCCAAAAATTTATTGTCATAGCCCCGATAGCCGACAACAGGAGGTCCTTATTTGAGTAACCCATGTCAAGGTTAAAGGTAAAAGCTAAACCATGGTAAAACATTCTCTCGGCATTTCGCCACTCGGCATTGTCCTTTTCGAAAGTTACACCATCTAAACCCCGACTCGTGAAATCACGATGCGGTTATAATGTAATTAATTAATCACTTAATCCAATATTATCTTCCCTTTTAATTAAGTCATGTTATCGCGATCTCGCGGTTTCGCAGCCCAGCGTGTAAATCTCCCAGAAAGTTATCTTCGAAGCTCTGAGTTGCGATATGGAGAATATAATAATTATAAAATTAATCAAGCCCCAAATCACGATTACCTTTTTATTAACCAAAATTGATCTTTGCAGTCTCGGGTGTTAGAGATTCAAAGTGTTAAAATAAAATCCCCGATATAACGAGTACCGAATTATTTATTAACGTTGGTAAAACTGGATTAATTAAGCTAAATCAGGACATATCTCGCATTTTGATGCTTGCACAATTCACGAGGTAGACTTATTCTTTCCGTACGCCAACTGACTTTTAAACCACCAAACTTTATGACATTAATGAGGAAATAGGGTAAATCGATAAATATAAGATTGAATTTTTATGGAAAAATTTATTTCTAAATGTGATTTGACAGACTTGTTCTGAAAGGTATCAAGTTTTCAAATATATATAAGAGCTGAGGTTCATTATAACAAATGCATTTCGTATTACGCAAAGCACATAATCTCTGAGTATCTAACTTCTGTATGTATACTCTAACAATCTCTAGCCATGGCTCCATGAAAAGCATCAAAGGAAAATGTTGAGGTTTCAGGGCAAGGATCAAACAATGTCGTTGATACTTCACCTTGAAGTATCGATTCGGTCCCGAATTGGTCATTTGTTTCGGATGTTCTACAGGAAGAGTTGTTGGACTATTCCAACGACTCTAGAAACAATGAAAAAGATGATATAACCACCAAGTACAAAATACTCATCCAATATGGAATGCACAGAGTAGCAGCCAGGCCATGATTACTTCCATATTATGACATGGTCCGATGGGCATTGGACCATGTGGACATACTGACCAGAACCATAATGAATGAGCAGAAATTCACCATCGGGACTTTCAGGCCGGAACATCTGCAAGCCATGTATAAGTTGCCCGCGACGTCCGACTACACATATGGTGCTGAATTCCTGGATGAGTTCAAGCAGAAGGAATGCGTACAGTTTGATAAAACCATGTCCAGTTTAATAAAGGATTGGGTTTCGAACACCGTGAAGTTCAGAGCTAATATCCACGGCGTATATTCAATTGCTTCTTTAAAACCATAGTACAAATATGTGGCCATGATGACATGTAGGTTATACGGGAGAGAGGACACCTCAAATTTTTTCCTTTCGTGGGTGCCTCTAATGTTTCGGGTCACCGAAGGAAGTTTCTTCGACTGGGCAAAGATGCTTTTCGATAGCTTGACCAGTTGGGTCATAGAGTATCAGGCGCAGAAAGAGAACGAGAAGGCATCTTCATTCTTCATGTCTGCATATATTATGGACAAAGTTTGTTTTTCGACTCCATTTCCCTTAATGAAATGGAGTTGGACTCCAGCAGAAGATGAACCCATACATGTTTATCATGCAAAATTATGGGAAAACAAAGCGGAAAATTTTGTGTATGAAATCTTTAACTGGGTGATGGTGCCCCTGTATGTCACCATTTTTGGTCACCCGCCACCCAAGATCTCGGACAGCATAGTAACGAATCTTAGAAGCATAACAGACTGGTATGTAGAGGCCAAATTTTCATACCTCAGAGTTTTCGGGTCTTCGGTCCCCCCGCATGCATTACCATTGTTCATTCTCGACAAGCTGGCTTGTCGCGAGGTTGCCAGGCAAACAGTAATCGGTGGTATAAGAAAAGAGATTAAGGGATACTCGAAGAAGGTATGGACACCTTTTCCTATTCATTTGAATTCTTATTCTTTATTAGATTTCAGGCATGCCAAAGCCAAGGAAGCAGCCCTGGAAGACCTAAATTTGGTCTCCATTGAATACAAGAAGCACGATCCGCAGAGGGTCGTGAGAAATCATTTGGCAAATTGCAGGCTCAAGATATTTGAGCATGAGAATTCACCCTCAGATGACATTTTCTGAGGCGCAAGGTCCTATGCTGAGATTCTAGCTCAGATACAAACCTTGGCACCCGAGGAAAGAGCCGATGTCCTGAAGTTCCATGAACATCAACGTAGTTGTCTTCCTGTAGTGTTGCAAGGTGAGGGTCTGAGTACGTCGGAGGCAAAACAGAAAGATGTTGAAGGCTCTAAGGATGCGACTCCTGATCAAGGAAAACACCAAGATGAGGGGGAGAAAACTAAGAGTCCAGAAGCAAATATAAAGACTCCTGACCCGCCAAAGAAATAGAGTCTGGTCGCTACTCCAGGAAAATCAGCGAAGTAGATCGGAGAACCTATCACATCATTTACCCCCTTGCAGTCGATGCAGGAAAATATCGATGCAGGATGGATATTCAATGAAGAATTGAGGCCCATAAGGGTAGAAGAAATCCCTCCAAATGCGTTTTTCTTCGATAAGAAGAGAAGGGCAGTAGTAAAAAGGAAATTCTATCAAGCAGGAGAGTCAACTACCAAGAAATATAAAGTTATAGCTGATGGAAAGGACAAGATGAATGAGCAATTCACTACTGAAATAGCAGGGACACTAGGAGCATATGCCTCAGTGAATCAATTCTCAGTTGGGATCTTAAAAAACCAACTTAAAATAAAAAATCACCTCATTAGGACCCTTGAAGCTAGACTGGCCACAGCAACAGAGACTGCTAAAGACCAGGCAAGCGTGGGAATAGAGTAGACCAGGTTGGCCGATAAAAATGAGATAGAGATGCTCAAAACAA
>JASDQU010414101.1:0-10401 GCA_032191745.1 Picea mariana
GGGCCATAGTACTTTGGTGATAATTTATTATCCTTCTTAGATTTCTTGAGGGACATATGTTTGTATGGTTGTAGTATTAAAAATACCCAATCCCCTACTTTAAAACTTCTTTCACTACGATGCTGATCTGCTTGTTGTTTCATGCGATTCTGTGCCATGGTCAGGTTGTCCTTTAAGAGTTGGAGAACTTGTTGTTGATGTTCGATGTGATCTTCCATTTCTTGAAACTTAGATTTTTATTTTAGAGAAGAAGTGATGGATGATGGGTGATATACATAGAGTGCCATTTTTGTTTCATTATGAAAGGAAGTGTTATACCACCATTCTGCCAAGGGTAACCACTTGAACCATTGCGTTTTTTTATCAGAGACAAAGCAATGAAGGTATCCTTTCAGACATTTGTTCACTATCTTAGTTTGTCCATTAGATTGAGGATGATAAGATGAGCTATGAGCCAATTGAGTACCCAAACAAGAAAATAATTCTGTCCAAAAATATCTAGTGAATATGATATCTATGCCACTTACAATAATCTTTGGGCTTCCATGTAGATTTTGAACTATCTCCATGAATGCAGTGGAAACTGTACTGGCTTTGAAAGGGTGAGAGAGTGCACAAAAGTGTGCGTACTTGGTCGTTCTATCAACAATCATAATGATGCACTCTTTCCTTCAGACTTCGGTAACCCTGTGATGAAATCCATGGAAACCTCCTCCCAACGCTGACTTGGGATGGATAATGGTTGTAAAATACCTGGGGTCTTAATTGTTTCCACCTTATTTTGTTGGCAAAGCGAACATTCTTTCACAAACCTTTGAAAATAAGTTTCAAGGCCATCCCCAAAAAAATTCTTCTTGACCCTGTGGTAGGTTTTCAAAAATTGTGATTTCCCTCCTAACGGAGAGGTGTGCAATTCCAAGAGTACCTTTTGTTTGAGTTGCGATTTCTTACTTAAATATAAGTGATCTTTGTACCATAGTGAATCATTTTTCCATGTAAATGTATCTGATGCATTGGAATCTTGCTGCAAATTTTGAATGAGAGTCCACACTTGATCCATATGGATATCAATGGCCACCCACCTTTTCCAATTGGCTCAAAACAATTTTCTGACAATTTTGGCAATTTACTATTTTTAGCAGTTTTAACTTCCGGGGCCATTTTGAGGGCCTAAATGAAGGTTTTTCGGGATCGAGATTCTTAATGATAGTTACAAGCATGATTGAGCCCCCAAAATGAATCTCCTTGATGATACCTTTTCAATGGGCTATCGCACGCCTAAAATGAAGATCGTATGCAAAAGTTACGACCCTAGGAAGTTGATGTACTAACTTACCCAAACGAGGCACATATGACTTTTGGCGCTTCATCTCCTAGGGTTAGGTTTTTTGATGTCTAGAGTTTTTTGAATTCTTGTTTATTGTAAAAAGTCCTTCAGAGCCTCATTGTAATCTTCTTCTTGTGAATGCATGCATTCGTCACATCTCTTCTCAGAGATAAGCCACCACCATTCCAACAGGCTTGTTTCCGCTGCATTCTACAGTTTCATCTTATTTCGTTATTGAATAGAAAACCAGTTTTACTGTATCTCTATTATTTTGTGTTAAGCACTTGTTAATAATATGTATTCATTTCATTTTTTTCATAAAATCCAGATCAGTGGTATTAGAGTGGTCTGCTCCTTGTCGTCTTAATGCATGTCCCCAACGAGGTCGGAGTACAAAGAATTGGGTCTCAAGCTTGTTTCTCTTGAGGACAGAAGCTCTCGCATGCCCAAATGATCTCTCATGGCAGGAGAAAAGAAATATGATGGGGCAAGAGATCCTTTCAAACTGTTGATCGAGGAATCCCTCACACAATAGAGGAACGAGATTGTTGTTCCTGAGTTTATACTTTAAGGATGTAAAGTATACCGTCAAGCCATCCGTAAATGTTTAAAGGAATAATTTGAGAATACGAATTCAAAAGCAAGAGTGAAGCAAAATTAGTTTCTCAACTGTCTCTGTCTTGCTTCCTTTCGTTCTTGGATGCTAATGTCTCTCTCAATAGCAGCCCATGAACGTTCTAATTCAACCCGGTTAGTTGCTGTTTGTAAAATGGTATTAAATAGATTCAAGGAAATATTGGTTTGATATTGAAGGCCAGGTTCAATGTTGGGTTGTCTGCTACTTGGAACATTCATGGAGGATAAAACTTTATTTATTTATAAAAGTATTTTAATCAAATGTTACTTCAAACTTTCCAGAGACGAGAACAAGAAAAATAATTTTGAAATTCAAAACAGTAACATAAATACATTCAAGGCCATTTCCTGGATTTGTAACAATTTGAAAATTTTAAACTGACATATAAGTATTATAGAAAAATATGAGGCTTTAATCAAGAAAGAATCTCATATTTTGACAGATAATAATGAAAGAAAACAAGGTTTCTAATGAAAGTTAAGTATTAAGGTTCAAAAGATTTACAGGTCTTAAAATCACTGATAGCAATTTCAGAGGAAAAACTGTAAATAATTTGATATGCAAACCAATCTGAACTAGAAATCAAAGATGTAGATAACTTCAAATTGATTATTCATTAGAAAAACATTGAAAGAAAAATACAACAAAATATAGTAAACAGGGTTGAAGAACACATAGCTACAAATTTGTAGTATTCAAAATCTCGTTTGTAATCTATATTATGATGTATTGGAAAATTGTTATTACAATCGGCTCTCTCCAAAAAAATCTTGAAGCCCCTTTTCCGTCTTTAGAAACTACATTTATACATTTTCATCAAAATTTTCTCGTTGGTGACTGACCAACTTCCTAATATTACGGTTACATATAAAAATAATGTCAACTGTTTACATTTTCTTTCTAATTTCTAATGATAAAAACATTTAAAAAAGATTTTAAGCTTGCGTTGACGAACTTCCTTTCTCCGCTTCAATACACTGAACACACTTTCCCAAAAATTTCACAAAAGTCCTGAGATCATCTGGTATCTCATTTGCTTCAAATAATAAAAATCTTTTCTGCAATTCAGGCAAACAATTTTCTATCATCTTCTCCGTGAATTTAATAGTTTTCAACTTTAGATTCGGCGTCACCATCCATTTTTTGATCTCTATGATATTGATTAGTTTAATTTTTGAAATTTCTATTTTCATTTCCTCCAGCTCTTCTTTGAACCTTTGCTAGTGCTTGGCAATATTAATCTCACCTAATAATTCAGAACAATCCTCTGTTTCGATATTCAATGAAGCTCTTTCTAAGAGATCAAAAATTCCTTGGCAATCATCATTTACCTCTCTGGTTATTCTTTTGTATTCGGCCAGGTTTTCTTCCCACACTTTTAATATTATGTCCCCTTTAACTTGTTCAGAAATAGATAATTTCTGAATCTTTCCAACTTATTCCTTTGATGAAAAGGCCACTGCCTTTTGAAAAGTCGTTCTAGCTGCTTTCGCCTCCCTTTCCTTCTGGAAAACATTCTCCAAAGACTTATTTGTTTCTTGAAAATAATTCTGGACTACTTCCAGATTCAAAAACACTTTCTACTGTTCTTCCTCTATTCTCAAATATATCTCCAATGCTCGTGACCTGAAATTTTCAAGTTCTACTACTTGATTAGTAATAGAAATAATTTTATCTTGTAAATGTTTATTTTCTTCTCCCAGCTTTCAGACCTATTCCTGTGTGACCTGTATTATGTGTTTTTCCTCCTCCAAGTCTTTATTCATTTTCTGAATTTCTTGCATATCCTTTAGTCTAGCTTGTTCTAGACCCTTTTGTATTCCCCAACTAATATTTCTCTCAGTTTCTTTTAATTTGTCTTGCAACTGAATTATTGTTTGGTCTTTTTGTTCGAGCATAGTTGTTAAATTGCCAACATAATACATATTTGCTGATGCTATAGCACCCATTGTACCTGCTAACTCTGTAGCAAATTCTCCATATTTGAGTTTCTTTTCATCTATAATAATCCTATGCTTTTTAATCATCCCCTCTCCTCTTGGATGAATTTCCTGTTTCAAGACCGCTCTTCGCTTTTTACTGAAAAAGTAATCTGATGGGGGGATTTCATCTCTTGAAATCGGCTCTAGATCACTGACATATAAAGCTCCTTCATGGGGGGTTCCAAAAGTTGACTGCAATGGAGTTAAAGAGGTGATAGGACTACTGAGCTCTGTTGATGATGTTCCTCCTATCTTTTCTGGAACATCCTTCATGATTTCTGGAGTTGTTTCTAGCTCTTTTCCCCTCTCTGTTCCCGATTATTTTGTTTGAGAACCCTCTGTGTCTTGGGAAGGTATTTCATTATTCTTCAACTTGCCTTTGTTATTTTCTTTATCCTGTGTATTAGTTTCAAACCCTGGAGGGGGCCCTTCCTGTTCTAGCGGTGGGGTCGAAACTTCACCCTGCAAACTCTTGGGTAGGCAACTTCGCCTATGGCTTTGAAAAGATGTGAATCCGGTCAATGAGTCAGGTGGCATGGCCTGTACTTTTTTCAGTACTTCTTCATAGGATTTAACATCTTTAAATATATCATCATAAATAGATGCTTCATGTTCATATGCCTTTAGATTACAATGTATGAAATGCCTATTTATTACTTGGTAGGGGTCATATTTTCTGTGCTCAATATCTACTAATTTCACTTCTTCTAATGACTCAGCCTCTACCTTAGAATGGCCTAAATTTAATAAAGAAAATTTCCCAATATGAACAGGGAAAGATGGCCATGATTTCTTCTGAGCTTCTTTTAATTCTAATCCAACACCGCCCTTTACTATCTGATGAGCTACCTCCCTGCACACTAATCTGTCTGGTAGGAATTTAGGGAGTGCATGAGGGGGAATGGAACAACCATAAACCCTAATGTAGGAACATGTTTTCTCAATAAACCAGTCGAAAACTGCTTTAAGACTTTCTATGATTGCATCAGAAATGCGAGGGGGTTCGCATCCAAAAAACATTCTGTGCATAGGAATAATAATAAAATGACAAACCTCGTAAAATGCATCTTTAGCATTTTCTTCCCAAAGGGCCGAGTGATATTTATGAATGGGTTCTAGACAGGAAATGCTCCAACTCCAATTCATTAATGGAAAGGGAGTCACAAAACAGATTGCATCCATAATGTATGTAGACATATAAAAAGCTGCTGGTTGTCCCTTTGATTTTGCTGCTTTGTAGTTTAAGATTTATTGTGTTAGGTTATCTGATAAAATCTTATGCCAGTTAAAACCATTTCCTTCTGAAGATTCCTCTAAAAAGGGCACCCAATCTGCATGAAAATGACAGGGATCTTTTCTCTCGAAAAGTCTACATAACATAATGGCTACATATACCATGTATTCATTTAAGGATGCTGTAGCATAAATCCCATGGGAATCAGCCCTAAAATTTGCTAGAGACCTCGCCCATCCTCTAATCATATCGGAATATGTCTGGTCTGCCTCAATACATTCTTTTCTCTGAAACTCTGCTAAAAATTCAGCATTAAAAGTATGTTTAGGATTTGGCGAGAGTTTATACATTACTTGAATGTGATCTGGTCTGAATGAGCCGACGATAGCTCTTTGCTCGTTTAAAATGATCCTTTTTGGGATATCAACCTTATCCAAAGCCCAACTAATCATATCAGTGTATGCCACGAGCCTTGGGCGCGCAACGATCTTATGAAGCTCTAACTCAACTATGTCCCGGAAATGATTTTCAGAATCAGGATGAGCATTCTCAAACTCGTATTCCAACAATTTGGAGATTTGAGTCCAAGATTTAAGAGAATCTATAGCATGTAGAGTGGTGTCAGAGATAATATCTCCTTCCTGTGCGTCTTCATTCTTCTTTGGTGCCTTTTTGGGTGCCATGACTTCTGCATTTAATTGAAAACCTGTTATAGAAAATGGATGAACAAGATCAGTTTAAAATGAAAACACAGACATTCGAATGTTTATTTTGAATACATTTAAAAATGACAAGATTTGCACAGCTGTCACGAATTTAAAGCTCTTAATGTGAAAGATATTTTTCCAAGATACGCATTTAATGTTCGTATTTAGGCGCCTTCTGATTTTTGAAGAAAACGAGAAACCTACTTAATCGGAAAGTGAAACATGAATGAACACTTAAATAATGATTACCATTAATCTTGTTTTTGAAAAAAGGTTAATTAGTGTAAATCATAGTTTAAAGCTGAAAACTTCATTTTTCGGGGTTTCAGAAATCCTGATGTCAAGAGGTATGACGTCGATGAAAAACGATTTCCGAAATTGTGAAATCGCGATGTTTTAATTAAGATTTAAACGCTTTTATCACATTAATTAATTGAGATTAGACGTTTTCGGGATTTCGAAAATCTTGATGTTGAGAAGTATGTTATCAATAAAATCCGAACTCCGAAATCGTGAAATCGCGATGGCTTGCTTTTCAAAAAAGACTTAACTTATCTTAATTAACTAACTAATCACGACTAAGGCCAAAAACAAATTATTTTAATTTAATGTGAACTGTGGATCGGGGTTTTGTAATTCGGGATTTCGGGAAACATGATGACAAAAGTTGGGATCTCACTGAACCGCGAATCCTGAAATCACGACATAATTATGTTAACCCTTAACCTTTATTATAAGAGAATTAATTAATTCATGTTTAAATTAAGATTTCAATGTTTCGGGAAATCGGAGGTCGGGATTTCACGATTCGATTTGCATCAAAAATTTGTTTGTAGTAAACCCCGAATCCTGAAAATTCTTTTAAGCTTAATTTAAAAATCGTTAGTTTAAATTTTAACACATTTTAAATAATTTTCAAATTAAAAGCGTCGGGAGTCTTATAATTTTTGTAAACCTTTTTCCCTTTCATTATCTGAAAAATTAAGAAAAAATTGAGAAAAAGGTATCGTGTACTTAGAAATGATACGAAACTCGTGTTTTATGAAAAGCCGAAACCTGAAAAAGAAAAATTTAGGCCTTAGGGATAAAAATTTAAGATCTGTTTCAACATAGGCTCCAATTGGGGACCTCGTCTCCTTGTAGGACGAGGAGAACATGTAGACTCAACGCCTTCATTGGGTAAATGGTGTCAAGGGTTTATCACTGCTAAAACTGCTAAAGGAGAGGAAAAATATATTTTATTTCAACTTTTGAAAATCTTTTCAAAACTTCTTATTTGCTTTAAAATCAGTTGTAGTCTTCTTCATAATATTCTCCTTCTCGTTTTGAACTTAAGTTAGTATTAAGATGATTAGAACAATCTTAGGAAACTCAACAGATTTGTAAATTTCGGTTTGCATCAAAATAAAATTTATAATTTTAATTGGGGAGCTCTATCTTGACTTAAGATGAAAATTCGGTTTCGAAAATTTGGTAACTAGAATAGAGTGATAGATAAGTATGACAACCTTACAGACACCTCAAATATTGCTTCACTGCCAGCGGGCCTGTTCAGTACCCCGGTGAAGTTATTTGTCCCATTTTTACTGAATTTCCTTTCACCGTTTCGAGTGCTAATTATATATTTATACTCAGATATTGCTTCACTGCCAACGGGCCTGTTCAGTACCCTGGTGAAGTTATCTGTTTCTTTTATATTAGACGAGGGAAATCATTTAAATGAATTTCCTTTCATCGTCTTTGGGACTAGATGGGGGCAATCAAATATGAATTCCCTTTCACCATCTGTCTTAGCTTATAAATACGAAGCAGGGGCAACCAGTGATACTTAAAATATCAGGGGTGGTTATCTGTGTAAAAATTTACAATAGAGGTTTGTCAACTTGTTTTGATTATTCTAGACCAATCTTTTCTCAACTTTCAAAACCCCTTAGTCTGTAGAGAAAAAGGGAAAGATTATTTTCAGGGGTTTTCTTTTGAGCAAGCTTAAATCCTCAGACAAACTGTTAAGAAACCTAAGAGAGTCAGAATCAACCTAAACATAACCACTTTTAATCAGAGAATAAGAACTACGAAAACTAGTCTTACTGAATTTAACTATTTTTCGATTTCAAAAGTTAATACATAATCTCTCCTACTTCGATGGGAAAACCCAAAAAAGTGAAAAATAGTACTGAGGGTATAAAAGGAGATGTCCAACAATCTGTAAGCCAAAAAACATAGGTTGTAAATTCAAAAATAACCCTCTGGACTCTTTTCTTAAAGATTTTTACTTCGAAATGCCTTTAAACTTGTTCTAAGTGAAACCCTTAAGGTTTAAGTATTAAAAAAAACGTTTTTTTTTTTTWTTTACCTATYAGCTTACGRGATAAGCAACGCAATTTTTTTTTTAATTTTTATTATTTATTAAGAAAATGGACTTTGYTGTAACTCATAACTTYGCCTTRCCATTATCATTTTATTTTTATTTTTTTTAAATAACAGAAAGTACTATCTATCACCTATTTTTTTGGCAAATTAATCCTCTGAGTTCAAGCTGTCTGTTTGAATCCTGTAAACAAAACAAYATWAAAAATATCAGTTTTTTGGTATAAAAACTTAACTAATTTTATTTTATTTTTATTTATTTACAAAATGAGAATAGACTTTCTAAAAAAAAGAAAAACAAAACGGTATATACAATGAGAATTTCTGGAAATTAATTATTCCATATAATGTTTTAAAAGATGCCCGTTGACAGGGGCATTCAAGATTTTACCATCCAAATTTTCAAGCAGAAATGAATTTTTTCCTTCAGGAGATGCTACCTTAAATGGTCCATACCAAATATGATCGAATTTACCGTTTTTTCCTGAATCCTCTTTTCGAGCATCCCATCTCAAAACCAGATCCCCGGGGAGAAAATTCCTGTCCTTGGCTTTACGATCAAATAATACCTTCATGTCATCCTGGTACTTCTGCAACTTTTCATCCACTACTGCCCTGTGCTGCTGAACTTCAATCAGCTGATTTATCCTTCTCGTGAGAGGATTCAGTTCTTCCTTCTCGTCTTGCCATAATTTCATTACAAGAAGTGCTAGGTTTATAGGCAACACTACATCTGTTCCATATACCATTTTAAAGGGAGAAGTACCAATAGAATTTTTTGTGCCTATCCGATTTGCCCACAGAGCGTATTTTAAATGCAAATGCCAAGAATTTTTATTTTCGTTTAACATTTTCTTGATTATACTGATTAAGCTCTTGTTTGAAGATTCTGCCAGACCATTTCCCTGAGGATAGTATGATGTGGAATGACCCAGCACAATATTATATTTTTGGCAAAAGCTGACCATTGCCATAGACTTAAAAGCTTGCGCATTGTCCGTGACTATCTTTCTGGGACAGCTGAACCTAGACAAGATATTTTCTTCTAAGAAGTCTATAACTACTGAATCAATAGCCTTTCTTGTTGGGATAGCTTCCACCCATTTGGTGAAATAGTCTGTAGCGGTCAGGATCCATTTGTGTTGAGCACTAGAATGAGGATTAATTTCACCTATGAAATCTAGTCCCCATTGCTGAAAAAGAGCTTATGTCTTGATTGGGACTAATGGCATCGCTGGTAGTTTATGTTTTCCTGCAAAAAAATGGCAAGGGCTGAAAGCTCGTACCTTAGCATTGACATCTGGGAAAAGTTTGGGCCAGTAATAACCAGCCCTCAATATCTTATATGCCATAGCCCTCCAAGCATGGTGTCCTCCACATACTCCTTCGTGAAATTGATTTATAACTTCTTTTGTTTTCGACTCCACCAGACAGACCAAGAGGAAGCCAAGCGAGTCTTTCCAATATAATCATTTTTCGCAAATACAGTATTTGATTGCATGTAGCTTTAGTGTTCTAGATTTGGATGGAGACAAGTCAGTTGGACATTTCAATGTCAGTAAGTATGTTACTATGTCCTTGTACCAATTCGACGACGCGAATTTCTCCTCAATTCGGTTTTCGACTATTTGGTCCTCAAGTTCATTCACTTCTACCCATTCTCCCTCCTCCTGAGAGCTATTTATCCCAAGAGCTCTGAAATTGGATTCAGCTAAAAGTTTAGCTAAACCTTGCCCCTTTACCAATTTTGTCGGTTTAACCTCCAAGTCAAACTCTTGAATTTTGGCAAGCCATCTTCCTCTTTTGCCATCACTGTCTGCTTGAACCAAAATATCTTTTACAGAACTAGTGGGTACATATGCAATCACTTTAGAATGTAAAACATAAGTTCTGAAAGCTTTCAATGCTTTTACCATAGCATATGCTTGATTTTCCATTATATTATATTTGAGTTCAAAACCTCGGAGACTTTTTCTAAAGAAGGCTATTGGTTGCTCGAAACCTTCTTTGTTCTTCTGAAGGAGTACAACAGCAATTGTGTGTTCAGAGGCAAATGAAAAAATAAGAAAATCTTTGAGATAATCGGGGCTCGCTAGTACTGGCACCTTGCTTATAACCTTCTTGATATGGGCAAAGGATGGCTTAGC
>JASDQU010414103.1:0-10404 GCA_032191745.1 Picea mariana
CACCTCTCAACTCTTTTTCTCCTCTAGATCCATTCTCTCTCTTTTCTGACTTTCCCTCATCTTTACAGAACCCCCCCCCATGCTAGGTGAGTTTAATCAACCATTTGATCGGGCTCCATGCGCATTATCCCCTTCTCAATGGACACCATTTTTAACCAAAGTGGAATTTCTTCCAGCATTCACCTTCTCGGTCCTTCTGCAAACTTTCTTTCATCCTCCTTGAACGAGTCGGTGTATTCCATGGTGAATTAAACATTGTAGCCTTATTTTACTTGATAAAACCAGAATTCGATAGATCGATTCCACTTGTTATCCAACAGTCTCAGTTCTTCAAGCTTGGCTTGATCCCAAGTCACTAGCTCTAACAACCACACCCAAGAATTGGTAGTATTTTTCCTTTTTAGCCATTCATGCAACAGACAAGGAAATTCAACAAAGAAAAACTCATGCATATCCGAGTAGAGATACCTATCTTTCCATTGCTTTGCATTCACTCTCAGTCCTTGAGACTCTTGTAGGGAAAACTCATTTTTTTGGCTTCTACCCAGTACTGAATTTCCTCCTTAGTGGGATGCCATCTCATTTCTTCCTTCATTATTTCATACAAGACTTTTAGGTCCCGACAACAAAACTATTTGGTGGGAATTTTGATCCATGCTTGTGCACGTTCTTCTTAACATTGGGGAGTTTAGATCTAGGGTTCATCCAGAGTTGTCCAACAAAAACCCTAGAGCACCAACATATCAATCCTCGACCAAGGCCAAAGAAGGTCTCACCCAAGATGTAGAGAGGATCACAGAGACGATAAGTTCTTGTGACAGGGATGAAGGATAAACTTACAAACAATCATCAATATTAGCATCCATGAAACTCATATATGACATATTATTAGGACTAAGCATTAAAAAAAATACACACACATATTCAAATAATATATAATAGACACATAATGGATCAAAACTGTCATAATGGATCATACATTGTGTAGGATAGATAGATCTAATAGCCATAAAACTTCATATCTTCTCTATATAAATCCTTAGAATTACAACATATTGCGCAATGTGCCTTTGCTCAACACTCAAACATATAGAGACAAAGAAATATATTCAAAGTATTACAACATTACAATAGGCTCAGAGCATGATCAATATTGAAGACTCAAGGAATCTCTCTTCCTCAATACTAAGTAGTCTCACTAGCTAGATTTGTTTCTAATATTAGTGCTTCCTTTTATAGCTTTCACTGTAGGGGAGCGTTGTCTCTTTCTACACTACTCCACTCATTTGCTTGACGAAATTGCCTTGCATGATTTTGGTATGTACTAGCGCTCCACATAGAATTTCTGTATCAATGGAAATATTAACATCTTGGCCAGCTCATCCTCTGGTGATCCCACATCCTCATATGCTATTGGCAATCATCATTCGGGGAGATTTCTCGATGATTCGTTTCTTGATTTTGGCAAGCATCAACTAATGGTGATAAAGTTTCCGATCTTGTTAGACAAGGTAAAATGTTACAATTGTTCATAAAAAAAAATTATGTTTAAATAATACATAGATGTACACTATATAAGATATATTATAATTTATAGTACAAAATTGTGCATGTTGATCTAACGGTTTGCTTGTTGGCACATGGGGCCTTATCTGTAGGAAATGTATTTTCTGTGGTTGCACCTCTAGACAATGATGAAAACGGTAAATGTTATTTGATGTGGTGCACATAAATAAATATGAAGTTATTGAAGGATTATAATGATGACTATTTTATATAGGAAAAACGATACATCATACTAAAAGGCTATTTTTTTCAAGAAACCCATCAAACTAAAAGTCATGCTCACTTTCAAGACCATCAACCAGATGTCATACGTTTTCAATATAGTTATTTTGTATGTGCAGTGGGCATAAAGTTAATTTAGATTCAATCAAATAAAAAAATGAAATCTATAAAATGGAAAATGACAAAAGTTGATCATGAACGAATAATTGAAGATGGCATACCATTACGATGCTTATAAACAACATTCCAGAAAAGAATATTGCATCAAATACATTTATATGGATATGTAGGATTCCATCATGTTTGGTTTACTTTTGTGGTCCATTCGAATAAAGTGATTTTTGATGAATTGCTTTACTACTTTAAACAATTTTTCATATAAAACTAGATCTTAATTGGTTGTCAATTATAAAATATTTATCAATTTTCACATGCAAATCTATGTGACTAATTTCATATCTAAAAATTGTTTCCTAGTGATCTAACAATAAAACCCTAATTGTTCTCACTAAACAAATTTACACTAAAATTATTGACTAAAAACATATGCAACGAAAACACAAATATCAAAGATAAATCATGAATATACATGAGACACAATTTCAGTTTTGTAATCTTGTTAACATCAGAAATCCTAAGGGAAAAACCAACCCTCTCATCCAATACAATATCACCAAAATCTAAGGACAACTGATACAAATTATTTTCAGCACAAAATGAGAGCAGAGATATAATAAAGAAATGTACAGAGATATCTTGGATATCCAATAATATAACATAAATGTATCATATATGCAACCATAAACACAAAGATACAGTAATACACAATTTTCTATTAATGAGCGAAAATGTACAAAGACTGTAAAAATACAGAGTGAAAGACTCGCTAGAATGGTGGCAACTTATCTCTGAGAAGAGATGTGTCTGCTACTCTCATTTGCAAGAAGATGATTTTACAATGAGGCTCCATAGGAATTTTTATCATAAATAAAATCCAAAACCCTAACACCAGACTCGTTTTGGGTAGTTTGGTGTATCAACTTCCTAGGGGCGTAACTTCGGCATACAATCTCCGTTAGGGGCGCATGATAGCTCGTTGGAAAGGTATCATCGAGGTGATTCATTTTGGGGAATATATCAGAGCCTTTAACTATAATTGAGAATCTATATCCCAAAAAAACTTCATTTAGGCCCTCAAAATGGCCCCAGAAGTTAAAAACTGCTAAAAATAGTAAATTACCAAAATTGCCAGAAAACTGTTTTGAGCCAGTTGGAAAAGGTGGGTGGCCACTGATATCCACCTAGATCAACAACCTTGTCCTCCAATTTCACCAAAATGGAGAAAAGCCTTGTTCTCCAATAATCATACAAATCAAAAAACCAAACCTCAACAATATCCCTGAGAATCTCCTCTACACATGAATCTGTTGTAGACCACCTGTCATCCTGTATAGATATGTACCTTCCTAGAATTGCAAACACATAATTCACCTTATTGGAAATATGTGTACATACGCCATTTTCTATGTTGCAAACTGCGTATACTCTATATGTGATTCGTCCCTCTGCAACCCACACATATATGCACTTCGCCCTCCTTCAAACTATGTATAGTATGAAAAATTCACTCTACATGTGAGACCTTCTTCACTTCTCTATTTAGGGACAAATTATCCACCTTGCATACTTTCCCTTTGCTTTCATCACCAATCCTCCTAGCACAAGTGCAAACTCACTTATTCTATCTCCATCATGTCTCCACACACTCTACATGATTGTGTAATGTCACAATGACCTCTCTCCTTTATATACAAGTCCTAGGGGTCAACATAGAATCCCCTCCAAAAGTAAACATAAAATTAGGTTTTCCTTATGGGTGTGAAGCCCCAACACAAGCCTAGAAATCCCATCATCAAAACCATGAATCCCCCACTCAAATCCAAGCAGGTTTTCACAAAATTGAAAGTGTGATGTGGTGCCCACGATGATTCCCACATTCCCAACACCTAGGGTGATGTGAGAATACTGCCTGAAGCTACAAAAATCAACACTCCCTCTTAGTGAGGAAGGTATTCTCAACACACTCCATAAGTGGGAATGCCTCCCGATGCTACAAAATAATCAAAACTCCCTCTTAGGGAGGGAGGAATTCCATCCTCCATCATCACCTGAAAGTAAATCTATCTTCCGTACTAGATAATCTACCATAGATTCTCTCTAATCCATTTGACTAGCTACTCCCTCTGTCACCGAAGAAAATCATTCTCTCCAATCCTCCTGACTAGATGCATCCTCAATCACTGAAGAAAGTCATGTTTTCTAACATGATTCCATCCTAGAATAAATTCTACTCCTAGAATCCTCCTGCCTCTAAACCTCATGTGTGGCCATCTCAACCCATGACACCTATCTGGAAGTCTTGGAATATGCCTCTCTCCCACATAAACCTAAAGGTTGTCTCCCATTGAGCAATTGAATCTCCCTCTGGGCCTTCTAGTGAGGAGGATATTGTGATCCACTGGATTTCCAAGGTTTTGATACTATCCCATTTGTCATGGGGCAGGATGTATCTCCTGTTGGGTATTCATCACACTTTAGTGTGGAATAGGGTTTGTAACATAGCTGGGGGTGTTTGTTGTGAATACTATTGTGGGGCCTATTGAGGGACAGGTGGTGCTAGGGGACGTGGCACATTCATGGAATATTTCATCTGTTTGAAGTCAACAATTTGGGGGCAATGGTGAGTGTAATGGCCATGCTCACTGCAAAGAGTGAAAGGGAAGTTTGTCTGGAAGTTGTTGTTGTTGTTGTCCCCTTGGGGGTTCTAGTTACCCTGGTTCTGGTTGCCCCCAACAGGTTGGTTTTGTTGGGGGTTATTTCCCCCTGGTCCTGGGTTATTATTGTTTCATTTTTTCCCTCTCTTTTTTGCATTATTCAGCTGATGGGTCGGATTTTTCGTATTCAATTGTTCAAAAGTATGAAATTTTTGAATGGGAGAGGGTTGAACAAAGTTAACACCAGCATGTGGTTGTCTTTGTGGAGGAGCAACTGGCTATGGAGGACAAGGAAATGGAAAATATGGATTATGCTATGGCAATGATCGATAGGGCGCATAGGAAGGCATAGCTCTTTCACTAGTACCCAAGTTATAAGATGAGGTGGAAGGGGCACCTGAACTTGGTTGAGAATCCAGACACATGATGGGTGTTGGAAAGAGTCCATTCATGGGTGGAGGGAGAGAAATAGGATATGGATGTTGGTAAAGGGGAGGAGGGTAATAATATGGCCCTCCATATATCGGAGGATATTGGGGTGTACTGTACATAGGTGGTTTTTGGATGTATGGATTGTGGTGTGTTGTGGTACCAATCAATCCATTCGTCGTGTGAGACATCTTAAGTTTTTCCTAGCCAAATGGTACGGGTTTCTGTGCATCAACTATTACTGTGTATAAGTAACCCGACTAAGCATAAATAAGGTTTGGGGGAATGTGGATGCCAAATCTTTGGCAAGAATAGAGATGAGTGATTTGAGAAACCAATCAAGACATTGTTCTTTGGTGGTTTCTTCTTTGCATAAACTACGTCGTCGATGCCATTCATGAATTTGGTCGGTGATATGTGTAGCTGAGGTTTGTTTTCACTCAGAGAGTAGTTCTAGAATAGTTTCATGACGAACTAGTAGTTGAAAGAAGGCCAAAAATGCTTTGGCCAAGGATTCAAAAGTCTTGTGGGTTCTTGATTTTTCATCCACATACCATTTCACTGATGGGCCAGTGAGTGTGCGTTGAAATAATGTTAAGCGGATGGAGTCATCCGTGATGTTGTTTGAAGAACACCATAAGTAGAAGGCCGTGACATGTTTGGCGGGGTCTTCCCCTGATTTTCCTTGAAATCTGGGAATGTCTGAAGGTAGTTTGGTAGCCATATTGGGTCATGTAGGGTCATGCAATATAGGGTTTTTTGTGAGTTTAATTAAATTAGGTATGTTTATGGATGCAAAATATAGCATGGGGGGTGGCAGTGGAGGATCAGTTCCAGCCATGGTGTGAGCAGGTAGTGGAACTGACCCTTGAGGGGGGTTTGGTGGGGTTGTACTTCTCCCTTGAGAAGAATTTTTCCCTCCACCTCCTTGTGAAGGAGAGCTAGTGGATGGATGTCCTTGGGAATTGGACCCAAGTAAGGTGGAACCAATCAAATTTGATTCTGAAATAGTGGCACTCACAAGGGTGTGAGATGGTTGATTCGGTGAGTTGGCAAGACTAGGAACTCCTCCTAGGATAGGAGGGAGATTTTGCAAGCATCTGGAACGATGGTGATTCTTTGGGTCCCCTATGATGTCCGACTAGCAAAGTGAATGTGTGCAAATGGTGATGAGAGAAATAAATGAACAAAATATTTGTATAATTTGGACCTTCACAATATATCTCACAATCGCATGTATTCAAATGAGAATCATACATAAATCAACTATAAATAAGCATACATGTGGGTAGTTGGATTTTTTCCACATGGGAGAACAAAGAAAACAAATGCTCGTGTCCTAAAAAATATGTAATGTCCTTCCTCTCAAGTAGCACTGGACCTTACAATAGTGCTCAACAGTGGGGTCTGAAGACACCAGAAGAGGAACTAGTGAAGGATGAAATAATCAGTTATAATGAGGGGTAGAGGGTGCATATCCTGAAAGAGCTGGCAATATTTCCCAATAGTCAGAAAAAATCTGATCAAGGTGAAACTGTAGCCTACAATTTCCACCTGGGTAGATGTCCTAAATTTGGCCACTAGGTACCTCGGTCAAAGTGCAACATTTAGATTTTTGGCCTCAGAAATGGGTCACGGGTTGGATCCCTTCCAAAAGTTGGGTGACTCAAGGGGGGACGCATAGAACAACTGGACCTTAGCCTTCAACCCTTCATGGGTATCTCCTTGCCTTATGGTGTTAGGAACACTTGAATTGGAGGATTTAAAAGTTCCCTATTTGTCAACTTCTAATGTTTGAAAAATGTGAGAAACAAATAATGGGGGGTTATTTGGATGCCTACCCCTGAGATCCTACCTAGACTAAAAAAAAATTTTTGGCACCTCCTGTGGAGAAAAAATTAGTGAGTTTTTAGAAAAAAATTTGATGTGGTGGGTTGAGAGATTGGGGGTGTGAACCAATCTCGTTTGAATTAAGTGGGTGTGGATAATTTCTTCAATAAATAGTGGGACATTTCAGAATCCCTTTGGAGGAGACCTACATCAACCTCCACAATTCGAGATGAAATTATGTGAGTGAGGAGTGACTTTGTGTGTGAGCAAGTGATAAAATGTGCCAAATTTTCATAAGTTAGGTGTCAATTTGCAACATGTGGACTTCATGTGGTCCTTACAAATCTTGATTACCTATCTTGCTAGATGTCATTGGAACAACCTTGTGGAATTTTAAAATCCCTAAAGAACTACCATGTGGACATATGGGTCCTTACCAATCCTTTAAACTCCCTAATGTGGTTTACTCTAAGAAATATTTGAAAAAATTCCTAGATTGCAAGCATGTCGGCATGTATGGGCCTATTACTTTGATATTTAAACTCTCCTAGTGATGTAAACTAAGAAAGTAATTTCTAAAACTATCCTAATTTTTGCAACATGTGGGCATGTATCGTCCCTTACAAATTTTAAGATGTTTGAAAAGAAACTAAGAGGATCCCTAGGGGGGCTTTGTCCTCTCCTAAATATTTTTTTAAGGGAGGTGAAATGTCCCCTTAATCACCTTTATGATTCTCAATATCGCTCTATGGTGCAAGAGAAGAGCACACTTGATGATTAAACTTTGATTTATGGTCCCAATGCAAGTGTTTTTATATGTGATAGCAAAGAATCTCAATTTAATTTTTACAATCAAAACAAGCCATCTATGTGGAAACCAAAGAAAAAGAGGAGAAATGTGGTTATTTTTTACCCCCTATGTGCCTATGTTTGACTGACCTTTCATGTGGAAAAAGAATCAAAGTGGAATGCATTTACAATTTGCATAAAAGCAATATTTTGAAGGCTATGGGCCTTCGAATCATCAAAAAAACTCTTACAATTTTGAAATTATGGACAGATGTGTGGGTTACAATTCAGACAAAGGCACAATGGGCGCACAATGCGCAGAGAACAAAAGACCTTTTGGTGCACAATGCACAGAATGCGCAGAGAACAAAATACCTTTTGGCGCACAGTGCACAGAATGCGCAGAGAAACGAAGTTATGTTGGTGCACAATGCTCAGAATGCGCATATGTGGGTTGAGACACCTGCGCACGTTCTAATACACGTCTGGGGGGATTTTAAGTGGGATTATCTTCCTCTATCTCCAAAATAATCTCTTGATAGGTAAGGCTAGGCCATTTATGATTCTTTCAAGGAAAATGGGTAAACAAGAAGTGCTCTAAAATCCCCAATATGGTCGTCAATCTTTTGTTTTTGTTTCGTCACTTGGGTGAGAAAAACAAGGGCACTTACAACTCTAGTTGGGCCTGCTAGACAATATAGAGGTTAGTGCATGAGTTAGATAATCCAAGAACATGAAATAAACAAACAAAAAACTAAAAACAACTAAGGAAATAAAACTATAATGCATAAGAAACTTTGAACCAAAATCAATCAACCAAATGACCAAGATTATGCCACCAATGGATAACTATATTAGTTGGAAAAACACCGTAGATAAAGGAGGACTTATGGATCCCCTTTTCCTCCTTGGGAGGGATCTTGAGTTCCATATTGGAGAGCTCTTCTTACAATGATAAACTAGAAAGCAAATGGTGAAGAAATCCAAGCCTATTCCCTCAAGAGGTGAGTGGAATGGCCTATTGGAATGTTGCTAGAATGATCCAAGAAGAAAAGAGGATCCTTGAAGGAGGATTGAGGTAGCATAACAATACTATGATATTCTTGAATTATTAGTGCACCCATGGCCTCCATTTATAGCATGTCTTTGAGGCAATATCCAACTGGTTATTAGTGTGAATAAGGGGCCCTTTAGGGCACCCTTTGGTCTTTGACCAGCCTCTCATTCGGATTCAGCTTGGATTTGAGGGTCAAATCAAGTTGTGAGCTGGTCCATAAGTGGTTGATGGGTCAACAAGAACCATAAATGCATCGTTCATAGGAGTGCGTGGTTTTTCTCGTACACAGTCATGCATATGGCACATTATACATTGTATGGGCCTCTTTGGCCCACACATTGTGCGTGCACTTCCTTTAGTGGTTCAGCGCATGTCAATTTTTGTCTAGTTGTATAGTTTTTACCTTCTGGAAAAGCATTTTTAGTGTTGCAGGTGAACTAATAGGTGTTTGACAGTGTTGTATTTCTGTAACCATTTGCACACAATGTTGTAGATGAAATTTCAGTGATAACAGTTATGTTGTACATCATTGATGAGTCATAGCTTGATCTATAGTTGATACATGATTGGTACATATTTGGTACATTGTTAGATGCACTTGCTTTGGTACATGATGTATGGGATGATATAGTTTAGACACTTGTTATGATTCTTGGTTGATATATTGATGGTTGAGATACATGGTTGTGGCACTTGGTTCATGGTAGAGGCATATCATGAATGATATGACACTTGTTTGAGGAACATGGTTGGCATGTTGGTAGAGGCATATGGTTGGTACACAGATGGCACATGTTCTTGGCATATGGTTGATACACTTCATTGATGATATCTTATGGTATATTGTATGGTATTTATGTACACGGTTGATGTACATGGGTGTTGTGCATGGTTGGCACATAGTATGACACAAGATGTACATGGTTGATGTTTTGTTCATGATTCTCTATTCATGTTTGACATATATTTTGCTTCATGATGTATGGTATGGCATGATTTTGATGCATTGATAGGTCCAAGGATCATCATATGAAGAGAATATAATTCTTGAGAAGTTGATCAATGTTCCGATTGAGCAATATCATTTGCAGCATAAGCATTTTACAGTGGTAGCATATTGTTCATCTTGCAGAGAAGATAGGGGGAGACATACCCACAGGGGGAGTCATTATTCTTTCCGTGATTCAAGGAGGAGAGATTTATCAGATGTAGGATAGAGAGATAGATGTTTGGAGAGGTAGATGCTTGGAGATAGAGCACAAAGGCATGTTTCCAAGGGGAATGATGGTCACAGGGGGAGCATGAGCGATATGTATTCAACATTAAATCAGAGTGATATCCCTTGTTAAAAATGGGATAAATTATTCAGAGGAAGCTCAAAGGCATCCAGACAAGGGGAGCATCCCCAGGGAGAGTTCAGGCAGGGGGAGTAGCCTCAAGGAGGGAACTACCCTTTTCCATTGATATCAAAGGGGGAGAGATAGTCACATTGATGTGATTGAGATGACTATTGATGAAGAGCAATGCCATGTCTACATGTTGCCATCAATGATTGGTGTTGACATCAATGTTGGTATTGCCATCAATGCCAAAGGGGGAGATTGTTGCATTATGTTGTCATTGATTTCAAATGATTGATGTCAAAGAGTTTATCTCTTTGTCATAGTATCATTGATGTATTGATTGATGGCCTATGTTTTCATAGATGTAATTGATGTCAAATATGTCAAGTGATGT
>JASDQU010414106.1:0-10515 GCA_032191745.1 Picea mariana
ATCACAACTTGCTATTATTTACAACTTTTTGAAAGGAATTGGTATTCTAAACCATACTTCATAAAACCATTTATGCCAACCACAATTAATTAATAGGTTATTATTAAAGCGCAATTAATTAATAGGTTATTATTAAAGTATTGGATACCAGTGCTTTTGTTTGCCATTCATTTTTCAAATTTGTAATATCAAAAAATGTCACGTCACTCTAGCCTCTACATTGTAATGGATGTTGTTTGATATATATGAACAAGTGCTTGCTCACGTTCTTATCCAATCAACTCTAATATCGATGCAAATGCAAGGACGAGCAAAGTTACCTTGTCTCTTTCTACCAAAGTTACAAATCTAGCTTATTCTCTTTTGGAACGAAGCTTGAGCTCGTGCCCTTCTTTTGAACGATATCGGTTGCTACAAATAACCATCTAATGCCAAAACATAATGAAATGTTTTGGAAACATGGAAAAGTTGTAGACCCCACCACATTATAAAACAAATTCTTAGAGATTGGGATGTAAACATTTTATGTCTATTGTAAATGGATTTGTAATTAACCATTCCTTCCATTTCAAAAATAAGCCACTAATCTAATTTTAAAAACGATAGAATGGAAAGATAATGTTCTCAAGGGTTTCGTGAACCTCAACTAAAAAAATATAATTCTTTGCATTTATATGATCTAATATATTCAAATTCTCAATTGAACCTCTTATAAATTCTATTTATTAATAGACAAAATGAATTACAAATTCTAAACATAAAATGGTGATTTAGAATTTGATTTATATAAAAGAGGCTATAATCATAATAGAAGAAACAAATAACTATAGAAAGTAACCATGAAATTATCTAAGCTCTCCAAACATACAACAAGAAATTATAAAACAACAAACTCATTAGAAAGAAAAAAACTAAAAAAAGGAAAAAAAAACTATAGGAAGAATAAAGGAGGGAGAAAAGTTTACATTAAGTGAGAAGAAGAATATCCATAAGAGTGATTCATTCCCATATGATCAAATAGCTAAAACTCTAGCTCCCATGGGAGGGGTAAAGAAAAACCTTAACCTTAGCAGGTTAAAGACGAGGAGATAAGAAAGCTTAGGATGAAAATGAAATGAAATTTTGAAAAATAGAAGGGTTCTTGAGCTTCAAATGTGATTTTATTTATTTTATTATTATAAAGTTATTAGAAATAATTTATTTTAATTTTTAAAATGATTTTATTTATTTTATTATTATAAAATAATTGGAAATAATTTAAAAGTAAACAAATTATTTCCCATATCGTTTAGTTAAAAATTAAAAATAGTTTGTTTTTGAATTTTAGTTTTATTATAAAAAAATTCAAACTAAAATCCGCTGAAGAAAAGTTACTTGATCATATTTCTTAATTTAATTTTAAATCCATTTTATTATTATTAAAGTTTAGAAAGAAATTACAATATAGAGTTTCCATTCTCATATTTTGTTTTTCTTTTTCTTAAAGATACACTTAAAATGATTTTCTTTAAAAGGATATTTCTTGAAAAGGGATTTTAGGAAAATAAACCAATATAGCATTTTCAAGTCCCATGGGTTGCTATTTAAGGTTTGATAATAAATGATTGATCGTCTCATAATAAACGATTAACCATGAGAACTTATAATGGTGTATACATCTTAAACATAATCTTATTAATGTTATTTTTCAAGCCTTAGATGATGTGACATCTTTAGGATAAGTGGGTTCCAAAATGATTTGTGAGATTTGTTAGCACTAGAAGTTGTTTTTAGACTGCTTTAAGAACAAACCTAATAACCATCAAAATTTGAAAAATTAAATCAATTTAAATTGGGTGGATCAACAAGAAAGAACAAGAAATAGGGAAATAGTCTTATTGTAGATCAATGTTCTACCATTGGGCATGTAGTCAAAACCACTCTGTAGATTGAAGGAAATCAAGATAAATCATCTGGTTAATAGCTTATATGATGATGATCAGAAGAAAGGAAAGTGAACAAAAATAAGAATGTCTACTAAAAAGAGATCATCTCTACAGAATGGATTGAAAAATTCTTGAACAAAAGCAATGATTAACATGCCAGCTACAATAGATCAATTGTTGCACAGGAATCCATTAATTAAAGACACCCTTTGATCCTCAAAACCTGCAATATATTCACGCAAGAAGATAACAAAAGAAATGGAAAACAAGAAGAAAATCTGAGAAATAACTCTCATGAATCTTTAATGGAAGAAAAATGTGAATACAAACACACCCTCATGCTTACAAATAAGCAACAAAACTGCTCCTCAAACCCTCTCCTCTCTTGGATCATGAATCCCACTCTTTTCTTATCAAAATTCCCTTCATATATAGTGAATGATCTTTATCTACCCTAAGGAGGTCAAAACGAAGGAGTTACATAGGATCCTCATCCATTTAGGAGTCTGTTACAAAATATTCCAACAAAAACATAACAAATTCCTATTTTTTTGGATCTTTTCTATTGTGATAAATTCCTTTTGAAATAGGTCATGCTGCTTGATCTGGTGATAGTACACATGTCCCTCATGTCCAAATACCTCATAGGAAACCATTATAACCTTCCTTGACAGCTGAGAGCCCTCCCATAGCTCGGATTTATCAAAATGTTAGAGTTTGCAACACCTTTGACAACATGTGCTGCGAACTTTCCTGTAGGTGATTATTTCAAATGTTTTTCCAAACTCTTAACTGGGTCAGGCTGATTCTTTTTCAGCAATGAAATGGTAATATGGTGCTTCTCCACCCCAAATTTCAGAAGAACCCAGATAGGGATTCAAAATTTATGATGAAAACATCATAGAAAGATGCTATAGGAAATTAGTTCGTAGCACCAGTGAATCCAAGCGTTGTAAACTTTCCTATAGAATCCTATTTACTTACAAAAAGATTCCAACTTTTAAAACTTGTGCCAGAATGGTGCCAACCTCCCCTCCAATTCCTTTGGGGCTGATGCAACCTCCCAGTCTAGGATCATTCAAGTCATCGAACCAACTGGTTCATCGGGCCCCTGATGGAACTGATTTAACTTGACACATGCCCTTTTGCTTCCTCAACACCCACTATGGGACACCTGCGAACCCTCTCCTTGCGTTTTTAACTCTTACGCCAACATGCGCTAGCTCTCAATGCTAAGCTCCTACCTTGATGTGACCACGAGCTCTGTTTGTGGGCCAAATCCTTTCATGACCCCGTGCTTCGGGACTTTCATAGGCTTTTTTCCTCCTCTTTTCCCGATATCCAAATTGGTGAATTCCTCGGGACAAGATATATGGTCCACATTTCTCTGGCGATTAACGACTATGATCACTTCGCAAGTTCGGACTTCGCAATTCCTTCTCTTAGGTATTCCCTTCTGGACTTTCCTGAACTACGTGGATCTCTACCACGTGCCCTCTCGATACAATGGTCTAGAATGAAATCACTCTTTGCGACTTTGCGAAGATCTTTGTTTGCTCTCGAAAAAACTTCTTAAGCTCTTGTTCCTGAACTTCTTGATCTTCTGCAACCTGTCTCTTCCTCGATGATGGATGATTTCACTGTCTTTAGGACTTCGGCAAGTCTTCGACTCTTTTGCACACTTAGTGCAATTTTCCTTTTAGTACTTAGAGTGTTCTCGAAACACCTTCTGCACTCCTTGCAGAGGACTTCGAAACTTTCCTTCTGCGATTTTGCTCGTCTTGAAAACCTTCAAGGTTCCCAGTTCCTCTGCAAGTTTCTCTTGCCCTCCTGGAAGTTTCTCGCCCTTCTTCCTGAGCTTGTAAGGTGAAATTACAATAGCTTAGGTGCACTCCTTTTGTTTGCCTTAGTTCTTCAACGGCTTCCCCATTAGCCTTATGAAAAGGTGTAAGTCATCTTCTTTCCTTTGTCGATACACTTCTTGCAAAACCTTCCTTAACTAGAATGTTCAGCAATTCTGGGACTCTCCAACACCTCCAACCGTGTTGTTTCTATGTCTGCGCACACTAGCTTGATTCCCTCCCGAAAGAGTGTTTCAGAGTGTTCAGTAACTTTGAACTGTGCTTCTCCCTACACAGTTTATCTTTCCAAGGTACTTAACCGCCTTGAAATTTCTCCCCAAGTCTGTAAATTAATCTGGTGTACCCTCCTAACACCTTCTGTTCTGATTCCACTGAGTTCAAAAACACACTCCTTGCGTCGGCTTACAGAGTCTCCCTACTTTGTCGCACACTCCTTGAGCTTAGCCTAGAGAACCAGACTTAACTCAACATACTCTCAGATAGAAAACAATATATCTATCTTTGCAGACAATTTCTAACATTCATCTACAATTCAAATGCATGCAAATGACATTCATAACACAACATCTATTGAACAAAAAGATAAAACAAGAAAAAACTGTCATTTTCTATTAATGATGGAATGCTAAATTACAATGGTGGAGTTTGAGCTACAACTGAGTCTCGACTCTCTGTATTTATCCCTACAACCTACAACCAACTCAACCAACCTAACCAACCTCTACTTTGCTTACAATACAAAAATTTATACAAGAGTGGCTCTATGAGATTCCCTCGTAAGCTAAAATAGTGGTGCCAAATCACCATTCAAACACCTATCTAATGGACATATTACAATGATGGAAATCTTCTCTAAATAGGATGCAGATCCCTTCTGTCATCAACCTATTAATGGCGACCTTATCTTTAGCTTGTGTGAAAGAACGATTTGGCTCTTTTAGCTTGTCTTCAATTAATGTCTGGATCACGCCTTGGATTCTCGAGGAAAATATGAGAGGGCAGTGCCTCTCCTTCCTTGAATGCACACCACACATGTTAATTAGTTGGTGCATGCTAAGGTGGAGTGATGCTCCTGCATTACAAAAGTAGGGTAAGCCTTCCAAAAATTATACAAAATCCTTACAACCTGAAGTAACTTTGGAAAAAACATATGGAGATGCTAAGTTTAGCTCAAAATCCAAAATCATTATTTAGTGTTGTAACTGCATGAAAACAGTAAATCATGACAAATTGTGTTGAAGTGAAATTTTATCATGTATTCATCTTTTGGTTCTGGTACTCCTTCTAGTAGCCACCTTATCCAACATATCTAAGTTCCTTTTTGCTACTTTCTCTCTGAAGGGGTGCAACTCCGCTTTTAATTTCCTGATCTCGGCTTGACAAGTTCTCTTCTGCTTATATATGTTCTTGAGTTTCCTATGAAGGGGTAGAGACCTCTTATCCATGAACCTTTCTTTATCAATTTCCTCCTTATATAGATATAACATCTCCTTTAGCTTGATTCAGGACTCCAAATCTTCCTTTTTCAACTTGTCAATTTCAACTTTTTGCATCCTTAAGATGCATCTTGAGTCTTTTGAAAGTAGGGTATGATAAGAGGGACAACAATTCAATCTGAGTGAATCTGCAGATAGGAAAATAGAGACAACTCTATGTAAACAGAGGGTTTGCATCTCCAACAACGAGTTCACGGCGCCAACAACCAGTTCACATAGCCAGTTTGCAGGGCAATTGAACTAGGTTTTATGAAGGACAGGCAAGATTTTTCATGTTTGAGAGGGAACATATAATGACTTGTTAAAATCTGGGCCTTAGACGGATTTCAAATTTGACAAGGGTTTGATCAATCAAAAGACAAAGGGTTGGCAACGCAGGATTATAATGGACAATTTGTAGTGCATAATGGGAAGTGGGTAATATTGTTGTTGTAAGAGGAAACTGTAGGATGACCCTGTGAGATAACAATCTTGAACAATGACTAGGGTTTAGAACACCAAAACTGTGGGTTTTAATGGTGCAGAGAGTTAACAACGCATAAACAATTAATAGTTTGCAGCACCAACAATACACATCAACTTTACATTCTCAATCAACCATTTAAGCAACATGCAATCGTAAAAGGGGTACCTCGTACATCCTTTGTGCTAACCAAATTAATATCAAACTATGAAGGAATTTTCAACTATAACTAATAACATGAATATAGATTTGATATGAAAGTATAATCTTTATTATTCATATGGTTAATAATTATGGGAATTTTTTTATCATAATGATCGAGGAGATAAAGCCACCCTATTGTATAATACATGAACTAAGATTAAAATCATATACAAGTGTTAAAAGAATTGAGGAACGATAAAGGGAAATCTAAGTACCCACTAAGGCAAATCTAAATACCCACTCCATCGTGTATGGCATATGAAGATCAATAGTATGACGCAAGTATATTGGATTTTTGAGTTTCACTAATATAACATAAGGGTTATTGGTGGAACATTAAGAAAAGTATCTTGTCATATTATATTGAGTGAAGAACCCTATAAGATTTATGAGTATGCTTGATATGAACAATCAAATGTCTATAAGATTCTTAACCTAAAAAAGAATATTACTTAGAGGAAATAAAAAAAGAATATTAGTTACACGAAACACGAGTGTACCATATGCTCTTCATGGTCACTCTTCAATTTATGGGGAGAACACTTCAAATTATCTTGATAACAAAGTGCAGAAGCCCATTGTTAAATATATTAGTCGTTTATAAGAGAAAATAAATTAATTACTCATAATAGGTTTTATCTAAAGTATACCTTTGGATAATGTATTAAGACTTCATACCAATACTCTTGGATGATATATCATGAAAATGGTTTAAGTAATAAAATGTATGGTCTCAATAAGCGCAATAAAATAATGCTCATGAAGTATGCACTTATGGATTCATGTTATTGTGGATTCATGTTATTGTTGACTAGTATGAGGTAAATTATGTGATTAAGATATTTGTTGATTTATGAAATATTAATTTTGATTGGGAGGTATTATCACACCTTTTATGGGTTCAAAAGAATTACTGATGCTTTAGAAGCAAATATTTACACTTGTCTCCTTGGACATTTGTTAGTTACATCTGCATGCTAGTTGTATGGAATGTATCTTATTAGTGATCATCTCAATTTATAAATGGATTCATCAATTTAATAATATACATATAATAAAAAAATGCCGCTATGAATTATTACTTTCCATTTATGAATCCAAAAAATGGTGGGAGAGTAATTAGTTTTTTAACTATGACTACTTACATTTGCAAATGGAAAATGTGTAAAGTTCTTAGTAATCACATTTTAAGCTATAAAATGTACATACGAAGGATGGAACCAAGAACTAAACTCTAATACGCACAAGTGGCCTTTAAATCAAGGATGAGGTAAAACAATATGAAACATTCCCTTCTAATCATTGTGGAATAATCATGGAACAATAACACATGGGAAATTGCTAAAAGTAAGTGGAAAAATATCTTCCTTAAAGATTTTCATAAATGGATTGAACAAAATAAATAATATTAAGGGAAATAGTAAGGATGATAATAATGACTTATTTAATATGAATGTTGAGATTAAGTTATACGGTGTCATGATATGTATCTTCTATCTTTTAGGTATTTCATTTCCTTTGAAGTAGCATGTCCTTTTTTTCGATAATTGATTCTTGTATGCATATAATGACTTGGTTTATGTGAAGCTATAATGACAAAGTTGGTTTATGTGAAGTTGTGATGGGTATATGTTTTTATTGTCAAATATCAAAGGGGAACAACTTATCATATTGAAATTTATCTTGTTTGGGCAAAGAGAATTTGAGACCTCAACACTATGGAAAACATTTTCATCGCAATGTTCTTCTCAAAGATCAAGAATTTAATCAAACTGTTTTGATTAATCACAACAATGTTTAATAATTTACTATTAATCACTACTTATGACTATTATAATTTTTAATATTTCTCCTATAATAACATAAGTAAAATAACATTATTTTCATGTTAAAGAGTGATGTTCCTTACACTCGCATTATTTTCATGAAAATTACTATGAAAATAGATTTCATTATTATTCTATCACATAATAGCATGCATGTGTTTTATCATATAATAGCATGCATGTGTTTTTAAATAGAATTATTATTCCATCGTAAGCTCACATCAAGAAAGCTATTTGTTCAATGACTATCTAGGATGAATAATGTAGTGATGATTAATATAAGATATGGTTAAGGAGTTATGTTCAATGGCTATCTAGGATGAATAATGTAGTGATGATTAATATAAGATATGGTTAAGGAGTTACTGAGCCTTTTATTATATGTAGTGTTGCAAACGAAAAATGATTGTAAATAAGGGATGTAAGTGAATCATGAATATGGTATTGTAATCTATAGGTAAATTCTGTGTTTTTTGAAGACATTAATATTGTTCTTAAGTTTATGATTTCATTTGTGAAATGAAACTTGATGATTTGAAAGAATTGTAGTAGTTTAGGGCAATGTCCAATGTCCACTTTCATATCTCCTCTTACAAAGTATACTCACCATTTTCTTACATAATTTTGAAGATTATAATTGAATATATGAGGTATAACAACGTATGGTATAACATGCTTTGTCAATGATTTTTGTGAGCCCATAACCCACAAAGTTATCTAGTTCTATAATGGGTTTGTAATAAATTTTAGGCATGACAACCCTATTGAAATTATTGTCATAAAAAATCATATGAGATATTAGTATTATTGGGTATAGATGCATTCTATTTAAGGGAAGTGAGGTTAAGTTTCTAGGTTAATAAAAATTAAAGGAATTCTATTGATGAGCTCATATTTTTTTATATAAGGGATAAATCACTAGAAATGAGTCATTTATATGTGCATGACAATAAACTTGAATGATGTTAATAGCTACTGAAGAATTTATGTCAAAATATTTACATACTATTGGGTATAATCATCTCGGGGATGAGTTAATCGAGTGAGGTGATATAACATTAGAACCTTGGGAAAGGATTAAAATAGGTATAAGGATTAAAAACAATGCATCCAGATAATGATTTAATGGTCAAAATATTTAGAATATCACCTGGAATATCATTATCATCATTTCTTGGACCATTCGTAACAAACTTAAAATATGGATAATAGGATTCAATATCTACTAAAATTAAGGTACTTCTCATAAAAAAGGTAATACCTTGATAGTAAGCCTCAAAGATTTTGGTAAATGAATCTTGGCTAAAGAGTGTATTTCATGATGTTTTGGACAATTCATAATGACTTAAGAATTAGCATGTGTTAGTTCAAGATTACTCGTGTTGGCAATTAGAAGTTGTTAAGTATTGACCTATATGTAAGGATGATATTATGTTACATATGGCATCATGCAATTTTTAACATACATTTTTATGCTAGCTCATTGGGTGACAAAGTAGAAAGGACCTAATCCATGATATAACTTCAAGATGAAGCTTGTTGAAGGGGGGTAAATGTAATTTTATAATCCAATGCCTTAAAAAATGATAAAAAGTCAATGAATATAGTCACTTAGAGGGGGAAACATCCTTTTACAATATATCCAATTCATAATACAATATGAGATGAGATAATATGATCCCAAGAGTAGATCTCCTTGGTCTATATATAGGAGACAAAGTGTACAATTATTGAAAGGGTGAAATGAAGGTTTCTATCTGATATACCATTATAACACTATAAATGTAATAATTCAATATCTAGGGCTTAATAAGGGGTTTTACACATAACATGGGACTTTTTCTATGTCTTAACGTGCCCCTCCATTTCAAACAAGTTTTTTCCTCAACACTTGACTAACAACAGGTGTTTCTATATGAAGTACTCATCTTCCCATGAAGCCTCTTCCACTAGTAGGTTCTTATGTTTGATGAGGTACTCTGTAATTCCTCAATTTCTTAATATCTTAATCCTAGTTTCAAGGATTGTTTATGGTCCTAGTATGATTTTTTCTTCTTCATTAATCTATGGTAGAAAATTTTGAACTAGGATATTGTTGTCAATTACCTTCCTTAATAAAGAAACATGGAATACTTGATGTACACATGAAGATGGAGGCAACTCCAATTTGGAATCCATACTCCCAATCATTTGAAAAACCTTACAGGGGCCATAATATTTGGGTGATAATTTATTGTCCTTATTTTTTTTCTCGAGGGACATCTATTTATATGGCTGAATCCTTAGAAATACCCAATACCTCACTTGAAATTCCCTTTCACTGCAATTTTTATCTACTTGTTGTTTCATCCTAATTTGTGCCATAACCAAGTTGTCGTTCAATAGTTTGAGAACCTTTTGTTGGTTCCCTACGTGGTCCTCCACTGGTTGAACATTTGTATTACCTTTCATAGATGATGTAATGGATGGAGGATGATATCGATAAAGTGCCAGAAATGTGGAAATTTTTGATGAAGTACGGAAGGATGTGTTGTACCACCATTCTTCCAAGGGAAACTGCTTGACCCATTGTCTCTATTTATCAGATACAAAGAAATGAAGATATAATTCTAGACATTTTTTCACAATATTAGTTTTCCCATCAGACTATGGGTGGTAAGGTGAGATGCAAACCAATTAAGTACCCAAACAAGAAAATAATTCAGTCCAAAAAGTTCCATTGAAAATTTGATCTCTACA
>JASDQU010414112.1:0-10376 GCA_032191745.1 Picea mariana
TTGTTTCTTTTGTAACTCTTTAAGTATTTTCTTGAGCCACACAATCTCCTTTGTTTCTTCTATAGCTTCCACATATTCTATGACTATTGTGGAATTTGTTGGAGCTGATTATTTACTTTACCTCTAGGAGATAGTTGTTGATCCAAGTCTCATGAGGAAGCCTGCATTTTACCATCCATTTTCCTTATCCCGAATATAGTATGAATTAGAGTATCCAATAAAGTTGAATTCATCCACCTTAGAGTACTCGAGTCCAAAATCTTGAGTTCCCTTGAAGTATTTTATAACTCCTTTTGCAGAAGAAAAATGTCCTTCACGAGGATTTTGCATGAACCTGGAAGGAATACCGATAAGAAATGAAATGTATGGTCTTGTGGTAGTAATATAGATAAGAATTCCCATAATATATATGTACTTAAATTCATTCCCTTCTTTTGATATGAGTTTCAAATTCTGTTCTATTTGAGTAGAAACATTATTTCACTTAGCCATACCAAACTTGTTTAATAGTTCTCCAATATACTTCTTCTGGGACATGAATATGTACTTTGGATTTTGAATTACCTCAATTACCAAATAGTAGTGAATATGTCTCAAATATATAATATTAAATCATTTTCTTCAACTCTTTCTTTATGGATCCAATGTAGCTTTCATTGTTCATAGTTATCAAAAGATATTCTACATATACTACAAGATGTACAACAATTTTTCCAACTTTCTTCATAAACAAAGTTGCATTGTAAATATTTAAATGATTGAAATTCAATTTCAAAATATGTTAAGTTAACTTTTCATACCATGTTGGTGCTTGTTTCATTCCATATAAGGATTTGATGAGCTTGCATACCTTTTGTTCTTGTCCCTTCACAACAAAACCTTTTGGCTAAGACATGAAAACATTCTCTTTCAATTCTCCATTCAAGAAAGTGGTCTTCACATCCATTTGATGAATTTTCCATCCATTTTGTGCTTCCATGGACAATAGAGTACATATGGTAGATTATTTTGCCGTGGGGGAAAAAGTCTCCTCATAATCAACACCTTATTTATGTCGAAATCCTTTTTCCATGAGCCTTGTTTTTTTATTATCAATTGATCCATCAGATTTGTACTTGTTCTTGAATACCCACTTGAAACCAATTGGTTTGGTTTTGAATGGAGGATCCATCGAATTTCATGTCCCATTCTTGATGAGAGCGTCATATTCCTTTTGCATGGCTTATTTCCACTCATCATGAAAAGTGGATTCTTTAAAGGAAGTTGGTTCAAACTTAGTAGCTAAATTAAAATAATAATCATATGAAACATACATGTCATATACATCACCTGAGTTTGAATTGTCTACATCACCTCTATCTTGTCTTGAGGAACTTCTAGTTCCTGTCTTTTCGACCTCATCAGGATGAATGCTTTCAAGTGTTTTCATGAGCCATTTTGGTGAACCTTTTTGAGATCGTACAGGTTGCTAAACTAATTGAAATGGTGCTTAATTATCATCAAGACTCATATTTTGTATCCTCTCAATCATATCATCCAAATGAACTTCAAATTATGATGAAATGGATGGAAATTATTCATGAGGAGAAGATTGTGCTTCAAAAGAAAAAGGAGATTTCATAGGTTAACCTAAAACCAAGACCCCCCCTTCAATATGTGGAATGCCATTATCAAATTCATGATATATCTTTACATGAGTGAATTTTTCCAGATGATTAATTTGTCTCTCAATAGTTTTGTCATTCTGGGAGGATTCAAGAAAGATTATATCTCTTGAAATGATTAATTATTTTTTTCCTCATCGTAAAAGATGATATCTCTTGGTGGTATTTGAATACCCCAAAAACACGCACTTCCGACTCCTTGTATCAATATTTCTTCTTTTCTCCTTATGAATCAAGGCACAGAAGGTGGAACCAAATACCTTGAGATGAATCCCCAAAGGAATGCAGACATACCACATTCCATATGGAGTCTTGTTTTTACAAACATGATATTGACACCTATTTTTTACATAAGCTACAAATAGAATATCATCATCCTAAAAATTTGATTTTAAATTCTTGAAAAACATCATGGAATGAACCATATTTAGGAGAGACATGTTCATTCTTTCAACTACACCATTTTGTTGAGGATTGTATGGAACTACGGTTTGATGTTTGATCGCATGTTGGCGAAGGTATATTTCAAATTCATTCTGTATATTATCTTCCATTATCAGTGTGAGGAGAGTGAATATGATACCGAGATTCATTTGAATCAATACATTATTTTTTTTTAAATTTTCAAAATCTTGTGATTTTTCTTTCAACAAGTACACCCAACACATCCTGGTGTAATCATCAATAAAAGTCAGTATGCATCTATTTCCATTTGCATAAGGAACAAGCATAGGTACACACATATGAGAATGAATCGATTCAAGTTTTCTACATGCTCTGGAAGTAGAATCATGAAATGGTTGTTTGTTATGCTTTCCAAGGATACAAGCACCGCATTGCATCAATTTAATAAGAATAGTAGGAAAACCATAAACATCATTCTTTCTCAAAAAACATTTATTGTCATAATTAATATGGCCAAATATAGCATTCGATAAAATACTATATGGAATTATTCCTTCACTGTGATGATAAAGGTATGCAACATTTTTTGTATGGGTATATGTCACTTTCAACTTAAAAAATATTCCATATTCCAATCCAGTCATAACAACCATGTTGTTAGAATCCTTCCTTATTTCAACTTTTCCACCAAACATATGAATAGAGTGGCCTTGTTGTCAAATGTGAAAAAGGGACATCAAGTTCCTTTGTAGCTTAGGAAGATAGAGTACATTATGCAGTAGAAAATATGGGATTATAGGTAACTTAAGCATGATGGTTCCCATTTCCGAAGGTTTGAGACTTGATATATGTACAAAATACACTATGCCATCTACACTTTCATTAAAGTCTTCGAAGAAGTCTCTTCAAAATTTCATGTTGGAGGTTTCACCTATGTCAAGAATCCATGCAAATATCCAATAAAAAAATGAAGTGTTAAGTAAATATTCAGTTACTCCTATACTGCAAAGGGTAGCAATGTAATCAACAAGTTTTTAACCTTCTACTGGTTCTGAAGTTTTACCTCTATCTTCTTTATGATTCTATATTTACTTGATCTTCTCCCATGGAACTATGCAATGAATCACTTCATGTGATCCATTCCTTCTTCAGTGGATATAGTGAAGATCATATGTTTGATGGAGATAATGCCAAACCCCCTTCCTCTGAGATCCTTCGTTTAGCGTCTTTTCATTTCTTACTAATAGTTGAAAGGAAGGAAGTGAGAAACCTGCTTGAGTCTAGTTGTTACAGAAAAATATATTTTAGGTCTCTATACTCACTTCAGTTAGGGTTTTGAATCCATCAACTGCATATTCACAAAATTTCCCACTACATTTTTCCTTGTCCAAATAAAATCACGTAATCTTGACCAAAAAATCCATAATATAGACTTTATGTGATAGATTATGATCAAATGGAAATACAAGTAAATCAAACAAAATATATAATGTGAAACCCTAAAATATAAAGTCATCACCTTATGAAAAATGTTTCTATCACCTTCATGAATTTGTAAAGAAACCCGACCTGCTAAACCCACTAAAAAAAATAAATCACAATAAAAAAAACAATAGGCACATGCTAACTAATTCATATAAATTAACAACATTTCTAGAACCAAAATGTAGCCATACAAATTGTAAAATCCCTGTTTTCAAACCCCAAATTACCGATGTATATTGTAAATGTAGTATGTGGCCAACATCCAAGCGATGTATATTGTAAATGCGATGTAAAGCAGAGAGCCAATATGTAAATGATGTAAATTGAAATATAATGAATGAAATGCATTGTGAACTGTAGACGAACACAGACATATATTGGGGGATAAGTATCCGAAAGAGAACGTAGGGGTCTGAGGGGGGATATTTACCCATATATATTAAACCAAAATAGATTTACTATTTTTCTCAAACTTATCCTTGCCATTAACCTTCCATTAGTTGTTGAGTGTTCTAGAGACCACTCATTGAATTCATGTAAGGGTGTTGGTGTGAGAGTCACTCATCATAGTTACTGAGAGAATGGGGGATGAGTACAATCACCTTGGGAAAGAGTGCAATTAAATAAAGAAAGAGAAAGAGAGGAAATTTGTATGGGGAGGGGACCCATTTATACACTCACGTTTTTGCATAGGGAATTGTTTTTACATGGAGTTTGTTGGACAACAATGGAGTTATGAGTGTGAGAGTTTGTAGGCACTTGTTATGGACATGTTTGGATGTTGTTTGGAGATGTAATTTCATGGAGAAAGAGGTTGTGCTCCTAGGAGTGTTGAGCTCTTCAAAATTATTCCAGTAAGCATGTGTTTGGCTACTGGGCGGATTTGTGTTGCATCTGTGAAATTCCTAAAGTCCCAAAAAAAAAAATTCATGTCCAACATGTGTTAGAATCCCTGTATTGGAGTGGAAAGGAGTGAGGGACTGTGAGCAGTGAAGGAACATTCCATCCCTTTGGTTCTTTAGTTTGAGGGGAAGAGTGTCGGTGGAATGGAATTAACTGTGAGTTTGATTATTGAGAGGGGGATATTAGCCAGCCTTAGGGACCACTGTCTCTTGTGGATCCATAGCACCAACTCAGGGGTGTCTTGTTGTTGAGAACTGGAGAACTAAGGATATGATTGGAATTAATGTCTTTTCTTTGAAATGGGTTGTACATTTCATTAAGATAAGTGTTCCTATGTGTCACGTTTATTCATGGTAATTGCTGAGACAATTGTTGTGCAATTTACTCTGAGTTATATTTGGTTATTATTGGTTTTTGTGAGAAGAAAGATGCATCTAAATCCTTGTTTCTGTGGTTGAATGTTGTTGTATGTTATTTAGTTGTTCTATGCATAGTTACACAATTATATTTACGTTTTTGCGATGCATAGATAGTTACATGAGAATGAATGTCATGGTGAGTATTATTTCCACATATAGATTTAGTAACAAGAAAATTAATGGGTCATTTTAGTCGTGATGTGACCCAGATGGGGTATGGGTTCATTACAAAGTGGTATAAGAGCTACTGGTTAAACAATGGACCCATATGGACCAAGAACTACTGCGATTTTGGATAAATTCATTGTTAGAAACTTTGGTCTGAGCGAATTGGAAAAATGGTGGAAAACCACAGTGAAAATTAGAATTTTCTCAGACATTTTAATGATGTCGGATAACCAAATCGGAGAGTTAAATTTGAGATGCAAGGTTGAATTTAATTTTTTAGTGGAGGCCAATGGAGCTGGGAGAGTTTAAATAATCGACGACCAAGATCATTTTTTTATCTTGCAATCAACGACCCAAATTCATTCTAATATATTTAAAAATTTCTAAGGATTTCAAAGTTTGGCAAGGTTGTTAGATCGACGATTGAGATTCACCTTGTAAGGTAAAAGTTAAAGGATATCCTAAGTACATATCCACCTGGATTATGCTCGAAATTTACTAATTGTTGAAGATTCTCCAATTGAATTAGTCGATGGCTGGTGGTCAAATTGAAAAGATTTGTGGGGAGTTTTAAGTTTGTTGGCAGAACTCACCGATGGTTGATGGTAGAATCAACATTTTGGGTGAAGAGTGGGTTTGACCAAAAGGAATCTTTGATCGACAATGAGTGATGGATGGGGATTGACAAATTTTGACCAAAATTTCTAAGTGTCGAGGTTTTCCAACAAAACTTGTCATTGGATGACAGTTGGTGTCGATCGAATTCCGTGAAGAATTTTCAATCATTGATGGTCGATAGGCCGGTGTTCAGGCATTATCCAATTTGGCAAAGCGTTTTGAAACAAGTGACAAAATTTGTAGATGGTCGACTGACTGATGGTTGGGCATCGATAAACTTGGTGAGGAGTTTGGGTCATCTAAGAAAATCGATTGATAACCAATGAAGGAAAGAGGATGATGATATGGTTGACCGAATGATGGTTGGGCATCAACCAACTTGGCGAGGAGTTTAGGTCATCTAAGAGAATCAATTGATAACCGCTGAAGGAAAGAAAATGATGATATCATCATCCACGTGTTATGCCATGTCAAAATCCATGTGCCGTGCGATATAACCAAATTTTAAACCTCAGAATGACATGCCATTACACATCATCATCCATGTGTCATACCACATCAGCTAACGAAAGTGGTTGATGGCCAATGGATAGGAGAAGTGTTTTTGACAATCATCTAGGATCATCGATCACGGATGGGTCGATGTTTCGTCGTCAGTCGAATTAGTGAGGATTTTTTATTTTCCAAAGAAGATCGTCGACCACCGATGGTTGAATCGGTCTATTTGGAATTGTGTGCAAATTAATCGTCGGGGATTTGGGACGATGGTTGATGGAGGGGTCAACAGTTTTGGGAAAACATTGTGTGCGCCAAAGGGAGGATGTCAATCGTTGATGGTCGATAGAGTCAAATCAACAATTTCTTTTTCTCTTGATTTAAAATCAACATGTGATATTTAAAGGGTTCTTAAAATATTAAAAAAATCAATTTATGCAATTTTTTTGCCGTTTTTGAAGGTCATTAACTTGCGGGGCATTTTTGAGGCCCTAAATGGCGTTTTTAGGTAGTCAGAACCCAGAAGAACATAATGTATCAAGGTACACTATGTCTTTGTATCTCAAATAAAATAAATTAGAGAGAGTTGTATAATACGCTAAATAGTTCACAAAATGAAGCTCGTGTGAGGAAGTTATAGCCAAAACATAGAGGGTAAAATTTTGGCACCAAAGTCACTTCTGGAGGGCATAACTCCATACCCAGAAGTCCATTTGGGGCATAGGAGAAATTGATGGAAATATTATGACCCATAGAAGCCAATGGTGAAATCATATTTTGGTTATGGGTACTTGAAAATGTGCTCAGAGTAATATAATACACCTGTAACATACATGGATAAATTGGGTAAAACAATACAAACTTCTCTAGGTCATAAATTTCATCTCGGAGCTCAGATTTGAGGAAAAAAATAGTCATCGGAAAGGTATTGAGGAGTAGAAGACATATGTTGACCCATCATATTTAATCTGGGATTATATTTTCCCAAAAAGTGAAAATAGATATTTTTGTAGTAGTAAATGAGTGGAAATTGTGACATCTGGACGTTGTAACTTTTCACTCATAACTCAGAATGAGGAATGAGTACAACCATTGCAAATTTGTTTCAGAGAGGAATTCGTTTAAAAAATTAGATTCTATAATAATTCATTAATAATATTTATAATTTGAAATGAACAATGACCTGTAATATAATTAATAAATATTTTGAAATATGCTCAATTCTAACAAGAGTTATTGTATGCACATTCTTTCAGAATTAGAGATATAGAAAAGAATACCTTAGTTCCTACATGAGAAATAGATATAGGGAGGATTATAAAGGGTCTTACAACCATGAAGAAGAAGTTATAGGCCTGGATGTTAGCATGGGTAATGTTGAAACTAAGTCTAATGGAAGAAGAGACAAGAATAATCCTGTAACTACGAGAAGTCTGCAAAAAGAAGTGCAGAGCTATAGGGACGATAAGACAGGAAAATGAAGGATCAAGAAGAGATACTTAAAATATTGAATATTTTCCAGAAGAAATTCAACAAAGATTTAGGAGAAAGGAAATAAGATAGTTCCAAACAAGTGGAAGTGTCTAGGTCTCATAATAGGAGGGATGATCATGGAGGATATAGACAATCAAGGAGTGTTAACAGACATCAACATAATCATTCCCCAGGGCACTCGAACAGAAAAAAATATTCACATTCAAGGTCGGAAATCATCCGAAGTATATCTCCCAACAGACACCAGAGAAGGAGACATGGGTCCAATAGCTTGCAAGGGGAATTGAGGAAAATCAAGCTACCATCATTTGATGGAGAAAACAAAAAAGGTCAATATGTAGAAGCATGGTTGCTGGGAATGAGGAAATATTTCCAATTGCATAACTAGTCATCAAATGCAGAAGCCAAAATTGAAACCTACCACCTTCAAGGGAAGGAATCATTGTGGTGGGATCGGCTGAAATAGGTTAAGCACCTTGATGAGAAGATAATTTCTTGGAAGCAATTCAAGAAATACTTTCAACAACAATACTTGTCAGAAAAATATTACGACAAGAAGATGCAAGAGTTCTTTGAACTCATACTTGGGAACATGACCATGGATGAATATGGGAGAAATTTCTTGGAACTTCTCATTTATGTGAGCTTCATCAGCGATGAGAAGGTAAAAATTCAGAGGTTCATGAGTGGACTTAAATCCTTTTATAAGGATAAAATTCAGTTTGATGAGCCTAAGAATTTATAATAATCCATAATAAAGGCAAAGTATTTGTATGAGAAGAATAGAGGAAACACAACTTTCCAAAGGGCTTGGGATGACAAGAAAAAATGAAATATGGAACAAAGGAAGAAAGGCTTCAAGCCACCTTTCATCAGAAATAGATATCAATCATATCAACAAGGGAAACCACATCAAGGTGATAAGAAAATGATAGAGTCCTTGGGAAAGAGGCCAAGGAAGTAGCCCATAAAGTGTTGGGGATGTGAAGGAGATCACATGTATAAATATTTTCCTCACCAAGGAGATAAGAAGAATATTTTGCATAGTGTCAAGAAGGAGGAGATAGTAGACGACATGGGGAAAATCATGCCAAGGATCTATGCAACCTTGGAAAATATAAAACTAAACTATGGATCCCACATGATTGAAGTGGAAGGTAAGATTGATAATCATCCCACAGCTATTTTGATTCATTATGGATCTAGTAATATCTATATAGATCCAAAGATAATTGAAATATTAAAATTGAAGAAAAGTAAGAATGAAAAGTCTTGGTTAGTTCAGCTATCTATTGGAACCAAGAGAATAATTAACGATCTTGATAAAAAATTCCCTATAAATATGAATGGAACTAACACTAAGGCAGATTTGAACACAATACCACTTGTGTCTTATGATTGATTGATTAGTATTGATTGGCTAGAAAATCATTGTGCTATTTTATATTGTTATAAAAAGGTTTTCACATATCTTGATGAAGAAGGGAATTCAAGGAAAGTGCAAGGTATTCCAAGGCCTATATCTATCCAAGAGATTTTAGAATTACAACTGAAAATACATCTTAGAAATGGGTTCCACATATATGCAACCCATATGGAAGATCCAATGAAGGATAAGGAGCCAAGTCTCGAATATTATCTAGTATTGAAAGAGTATGAAGATGTGTTTGAGGAGTTTCTAGGATTTCCACCAAAGAGGGATATAGATTTCTCAATTGACTTAATTATTGGAGTTGCCAAAGTTTATAAGAATCCCCACAAGTGATCTCGCCAGAGCTAAAAGTGTTAAAAATGGAACTAGAAGACTTATTAAACAAAGGGTACATATGCCCAAGTGTTTTTCCTTGGGGTTTCTATCACCCTGTAATTTCCCAGGCTGAGGAGGAAATCGGAAGGGGTAACCACAAACAACTTCGAGTCAAGGATCTATCCCTCCAATACTCAGAGAGGGATCTCTCTGTCAGGTTTAGATTTGTTTGATTGTGGGTCTTAGGATATCTATGAAGAATAGGATTTGTTTTTGGAGTTTTTGGTTGAGACAACAAAAGGGCCATTAGGAAAAATGGAGTCAAAAGTTAAAGTGTTTAAAGGAATGAATAACTAAGACAAAATGTAACCAAGAAAGGTAATCATGTCAGTGGATCCTTTGATCTTTATAAAATGGTAAAAGAAGAATAGATCGAAGTTCATTTCAAATGTAGGGCAGATCTTATCCGAATTCTACATTTCAAACTTGGAAGAAAACATAAATATTGTTTCGAGCCAGCACAAGGTGTGAAGAAAAACTTCTTCACATCATATTCTCATAAACAATACAAAAAGATACAACATGTGAAACAGGACAATAACAAGTTACATCAGGGGAAAAACTTCACCACTTAATCCTGTAGTGTCCTCCTTCGTTACGACAACCACTCTTTAACAGGTGCAAAATTTTTTATTTTTATTTTTTGTTTAAGGTGTGTGCGCGCATGTAAAAAGGAAGCAGACACACTTGACTCTACGTCACCACCCGACGACTAACAAGACGCAACCACGATGATCACAACAAGAAGACATAAGGCGCACAACAAGTAACTGCAAGCATTAAACGACCATAGACATAAGGTGCACAACAAGTAACTGCAAGCATTAAACGACATACTGTGTTATGTACAGTATGAAAACAGATGGAAGAATCCATAGTAGTAGATTTTACTATTTCTGCACAGGAAAGCAGGGCGTT
>JASDQU010414115.1:0-10417 GCA_032191745.1 Picea mariana
CTTCTGGTACTCTGGTTTTCTGGTACTTATGGTACTTTGTGAAACTAGGGTTTCACTTTCCGGGAGATCCAGCCACTGAAAAGGTGCGTTGAAGGTGCAAAAATGATCCTTGGGGGAGGGCACAACTTTCGAGGTAGTTTTGGAGCTGAAAAGTTTCACTTTTGAAAAACCCTAATTTGCAGGTACGACAACAGTGACATTTTTCTCTTGTGAAATATGCTTCCTTCAAGTTGGCTCTGATACCATGTTAATGTTTATGCCATTATTATAGTTATTTGCATTTCAATAGATAACAAAAATATAAGAACAAGATCACTAAGAAATACACATTCACAAGAGACACAACATTTATCCTGGGAAACCCTCTAGGGGAAGAAAACCTAGTAAAAATTCCTTATCATAGATTGCTAATACAATGTCAAGAGATAACTCAAACCAATACAGAAAGTCTTCTCCAAAAGATGTGCCACTCTTCTCTCTCTCTCTCCAATTGGTAAGTCAAAACTTGCCTCTCAGAATGAGCAAGTGTGTTGTGTGTCAAAGTGAGGCGTTGGCCTCTCTATATATACAAGTCTGGCACGTGTGAAGTGTCTCTTCACTAGCAGGGCCGACTTCTCAATCTGGGTGGGTAAACCCACCTTTATTATATTTCTGGGTCTCAATAATAACTGTTGGGGCCAACTTCTTATTCTGCCTATTATAATTGTCTGTTGACCAATCTGAAAAAGGGGATTTGGTCCTAATACAATAACCAACATGATCAATCCACAATGGGGACTGATCCTATGAATAAGATATCAATAATAATAAGAATACTATTTGCAGTTACATTATTTCAACAATATGGTCTCTCCCTATGTCTATGTTGTGACTAGGGATGATTTTAAGGATGGAAATTTATTTTAAAATGTAGAAACCTTGGCGAATCTTACTTATCCTTCATATGCCAACTATAAATGTTTAGCGATATTTTTGTAAAAATATTCAAATTTCTAAGGATTTTATATAGTTTTTATAAAATTTTGGCGATTTTTAAGGTAAAATAATTTTATCCTATAGAATTTGAGCGAATCATTTTTAAAATAGCGAATCTCGTTTTTGGAAAAACCATGGAAAATTAGCCCATGAGTGAAATTTAGCCCCTAAAATCATCCATGGTTATGACCTAAACCTGGTTGCCACGATAGCCAATGGGTGATGAAGTGTACTATGAGGATTAAACTCGACCAGATCCTTGATGCCACCTTTTTCTTCTAATTTTCCATTCTTAACCAATTAAAAATTGAACAATTGGATATGTATTTGTCTTTTACCACTCTATGCCTCCCTGCATTAAAACCTTCCATAGTGTGTGTGCCATCAATGCCTGATTGAAGTATGTAAGGTTGCGGATTCCCCAACCTCCATGGATGCTATCTTGAAAAAGACAAAGTAAAGGAATCACTTTGATTTTATCTCTTCTCGCTCTTACTTGAAAATAATAAAACTTTTAGCTTTTGATTGAAATTTCATCACATATAGTATTTTTTTTAATGATAAATTCCATTTAAATTTCTTTGGTTTAAAGTCGATTCCATCCTATTCAATATTTTGTCAATGACTCCCACACTTATAGTAGACAAGATGCCTTACCATCCCATTGCATACAAACAAAACACAATCCATCACCTTTTCCATGATATATTATATGTCTATTCTCAATCACGCTTCCTCCTTTTTCTTGGACTAGTTGTCTTTATACATTCAAGCTGAGATTTCTCCATTTTCATATTGATATATTTTCTATATTTTATATGTCTATTCTCAATCACACTTCCTCCTTTTCTTGGACTCGTTGTCTTTATACATCCACGCTGAGATTTCTCCATTTTCATATTTTCAATACTCAATTAACTTTTTAACACGATCAACAAAAATAAAGGTTTTCTACATACTTAGGAAGAAAAGAGAACACTTCGACCAAGGTTAAATTATTAAATGTTAACATAAAGTGGTTTTTATAGTTACTCGTGAATAAGGATGACACTAATAAAGTCATCCCATGAAAAAGTGGCAACTTCATATGTTGATAGAGTGTCTTCCAACAACTTTTTAAATTAACATAGAGCACATGTTTGTAGATCACATGTTTATAAGAAGTGGGAAATCAAAGGATACAATATCATTGGAAAACTACAAAACAAGTTGATTTTTAATCCATATAAGTGTGATTTTAGAAAAGAAATAGACTTCTTACATAAGTATTTTTTTTTTCTAGTAGAAAATTTCTCAATATATTATTATATATGTTGTTCTCAAAGAGAGTACAGGAGTTCATATTACAATGACTACGTATAGCCTTCGTCTATTGATATTATCATCCATCACAGACATAATGAGTGGAATTGCATTGTTTCGAATAACTCAGAAATAGTATTGAGCCCCTACACTATGTAAACAGTCCAAAAATAGCAAATGAAGTGCAGGAAGACAGTCCAAAATGTCTATAGCCAATATTACAATATAGAATCAGTTATAACTCAAAATAAATAGAAGTCTTAGACTTCCCCGAAATACTATCTATTTCAAATGTAGAGACGAAGAGATAGAGGGGGGCCCTCCTGGCCATCCTGCCATTTGTTGAAGTGGATCCTCCCTTCCGAAACCTGGAGTGCTTTTTTTGATAGTATATATGCTTCCACATTCTCTTCCCTGTATATGTGGTCAAATCTAATATCATTGAAGAGTGTAATGAGGTCCCTAATATTCTCCATCCAACCCATAAGTGAAGTAACATGTAGATTACACCTATAATTTAGCCAATCCACCACTGTCTTTGAATCCCCTAGCCACTGTAGATGATCAATGTCAAGTCTATGTGATAAAGATAAAGTGGCCCACACACTAAGAAGCTCTTCCCTGGTGTTTGATCCCATCCCACAATTGAACGTCCACCTATAGATAGTGTTCCCCGCAGTATTTATGATACCCCCATCTCCACTCAAAGTGCCATTATTTTGAGCAACACCATCGAACCAACAAATATTATGCATTGAGAGATCACGTGTTTTTTTTTTCCTTTTAAGAAAATGTGATTGAGGATATCGAGCACTAGTAGCTTCCACGATTCCTCGGATCTGAAGAACAACTCCCTGAACTATTGTTATGCGGGATTCAAAGATACACTTATTCCTTACCAACCAAATATACCAGCAAGTCAATGAGGGTAGTGTGTGCCGAGTTTTTTCCAACTTAAGCCAATTTTCAAAACATTTTGTTAGAGTGTTGCCACCCCAAACTGTACCAAAGTTGAAAACTGATGACAAGGACTTCCAAATTTGTTGTGTAAATGAACAACTTACAAATAAATGAAATATTGTCTCCTCATCCTTATTGCACAAAGGACAGAATCTCGGTCCTTCCCAGCCTCTTTTTTTTTTATCTTTTCCCATGTTAGAATTTTATTCTCTAATGACAGCCACGTGAAGAGTTTGATTTTATATGCCACGTCCCATGACCAGAGTTGTCTTTGCCATCCTGTTGTTTGAGTCGACTAGTATTACTTTTCCAAATCATTATATACATTTTTAACAGTGATAACACCAGAGTGGTCACCTCATGTCCAGATAAGTGAGTCCTCTCTAGACTGGAGTTGGATCCCAGATTGAATGAGGGCCTTGCAGTAAGAATGCCACTCAACTGACAGGTTTCCCATGAGATCTAAATATGCACTGGATTTTCGTTGATTAGTAATGTAACCCAAAGAGGACTGAGCAGAGGCTTGATATAAATAACAAATGTTTTTCTCCTTTAGTGCCACTCGAAGTTCTGAAGATAGTAAAGAGGAATTGTCGATTCCCAAGATCTTATCCAATCCAATTAAAATGGAAGATCCATTACCAGGTTTCTAGATAATCCAGTGAGTGAGGAGAGATAAATATTTCAGCAAGCTTTTCCAGATCTGCGAAGCTGCTGGTTGGAGAGGAGATGTCGATCTAAGCCAAGTAGCTACTGAAAAATATGGTAAATATGCATCCTTGATCACCTGATGCCATATACCTTCCTTCAACAAAACTCGCCATAAAAGGAAAAGATTCTGAAGGCCCCAACCACCAAGGTGTTTCAGCTTTGCTAGTGTCTCCCAACTACAAAGATGTATTCCATGTGTTTTTACACCCCCCGACCAAAGGAAATCAAATATAAACTTACGAATATCAGAGAGAATAGAAATTGGAACCACTGCCAGGGCCATCCAATATACTGATTGAGTTTCAAGGATTGTTTTTGCAAGTTTACATCGACGTCCAAGTGTTAACCAACGATTGCACCACTGTTTGATCCTGTGTTCAAATTTATGATAAGCCATCTCCAATCTTCAAATGTAATTTATCTGCTTTTAAATAGTACCCCAAGTAACAGAAACCCACAGACAAATCCACAAAATTATATGAAAATAAATCCCTATACTGCTCCAGAGATTCTCCATGTATCCCCGAATAATGAAAAGTAGATTTTTGTGGACTTACTTTTAAACCCGATGCACAATAGAACAGTTCCAACAATGTTTTGATCACCTGCCATTCATCGAATGAGGCCTTTGACATTATAAGAACATCATCAACAAAAATAAGATGAAGAACTCTAACGAACCTGGAAACCTTGACGCCAGTTAGGCTGGCTTCTGCTTGTCCTTTTTTCAATAGAAGGCTGATGCTTTCCATAACAAGAATGAAGAGTAATGGCGAGAGCGGGCAGCCTTGTCATAAACCACATTCACTAGTGTTGGTTACTCTTCCTTATTTATCATCTGAGTTATTGACCTAGGTTTCATGTCTTTTGGGTTTCCAACAAAGCCTCTAAAACTATCGGCCCTTCTGGTAAACTAGAAGGCAACACATCACACGGATGCGTTGCGCAGTCTCACCCAAGATAGCTTTAATGGGTGGCTGTAAGACTCATGTGTTTACAGCTCGGGATTGAGTATGAGATATGAGATCGGTATTTAGAGCCATCTACTATAGTTTTTTATTGCAATCTACTGTATTCGCGACTATGCATTACATTAACAGTTTATTCCCTTAACAACACAACTATATTTCATAGCAATGTAATAACTCGTTCATTCATTAAGCACAACAATTAACTGCTGAAAGAAGATAAAGATATGCATGCATTCATCACATTACACAAATATTGTCGTGGTTCACCTCCTCCTGGCCTACGACCACAAAGATTTGGCTATTTGCTCTTTTATTATGGTAGTTCTGCATCTACAACACTGCACACTTACAATTCTCCTCAGATGGGTAAGATCTATATGAGGTGAACTAGATCGCACCAGGTTCCTCAGCCTACAATCTAATCCTCAGATCTTCCTTCTCTCCTCCCCTCTAGCTCAACAACTTACAAAATAGTACATAACCACATTACATTTCACATCAACTCATACATATCTAAGATGGAACAATAATGCAAAAACCCAATCTTACCGAACTCTAATGCCAAAAACAACCAACTCCCTATGATATATATGTATCTATATTTATACATTTCAGGCTCTTCATCCATTTACAATACATTACCAAAACCCTAACCCTACCGACGTTAGGTCTTCCTCTCATGCATGCATGTTGTTCTTCCTTCCAGCTGTCGCTTTCCTTGTGCACACTTTCTTACATGTGCGTGTGTTCTATTTCCTTCCAGTTGTTACTTCAGTTTTTGCACGCTTTATTTCCCCACGATCATCCTTCTTTCCACTTCGGCCTACTGCCAATAGGCCCCCAACACTGACATGTAGCTCATCTCGAGCCACCTAATCCTTCTAAACTTCCTCAATCTCCTTGGTGATTGTCTGGAACTTTTCCTTGAGTTTTGTTGCTTGTGTCAGCGCCTGTGCGATATTCTCCTTGATTGTGTCCACTACCTGGACTGCAACTTTGTCGCTGATCAATCCTACACATTTTGCCTGGGTCTGTGCTATATGTGTCTTAACTACCTCTGCATGTGCCAGTACTTCTGCTACCTGCTCCTATAATGGCTCCATTTGAGCCTGGCGCTCTTGTTTCTGTGTTTGCACAGTGATGAGTTGTAGTGTCCCCAAGACCGAGCCTTTGTAAGTCTGATGTATGAAATGAATTGTAAATATGTGTTATAGGCTGGTGAGCCAATTTTGTATAAGTTGATGGATTTATGTGATTGTTAGGCCAGAGAGCCTAAGGGTTGGAGGCCAAGGGCCTGATTTTGTACCTGTATGTATGCAACACATTAATAAAATATAAACACTGTTGCGTGCAGATTGACCACGATGAATGAGTGATGGGGGACTGAGCTTCTACAGAGTGGGCAAGGAATTAGGGGCTAGAAGGTGGGAAAAGGGGCTAAGTGTTGAGCCTAGGGGCTTAAGCCTTGGGAATAATATTTTAATATTGTTTCAAAAAGACATGTGCATAATATGTTTTTACCCTGAGTTCTTTTGGAATGACATGTGACTTCCAAATGGTGGGGGGGGGACGTACGCTAAGGAAGCATGTAGTTTCCTGGGTGACAAGTGTCAACCCAAACCCATGCAATTAAAACGGTTGAGATGAGTTGTGATGGGGGTGTCTCCACCATTCGACCCTCAACTGTCTGAGCGTGAAACCGTCCAACCCTGCAAGAGATACCCATACGTCCCCTGAACCAAAACGGCATGTGTCTGTATTTGCTTCTGTACATCCTCTGAAAGAGAAGCCTGTGTTGATTTCGGGGAAAAGTTGGTATTTGTTCTAGAAATCCGGTACACCCTTCTCCATTCTAAACTGTGGAGTCTGTGTCGACCCCTACGGGAATCGCTTGTCACGCAATCCTGAAAACCATAACTGTGAGACCTTGCCATCATTGTTGAGCCTGTTTGGGAAGCCTGTGTTTGTTTTCCCGGTTGGTTGTTGTGGCCACGCAGTGCTGGGCTGCGCATGGCTTATTGGCCAGTATAAGTTTGTCTTGAGCCTGTGTGTAACCTCTCTCCAGGTGAGGGAGGTGGTTGTTGTTGGAAGAGGCAGGTTGTCAAGCCTGTGAGCGACTCTCTCCAGGTGAGAGAGTGCGCAGAGGAAGGAACCTTGTAGCTGCCACAGAGCTCGGAGACTTTCAGTCCGATCTGTTGCTATAACCCAAGGCAAGGGAGGTTAGCAGCCGAAGGACTGTCTAGGTGACAGAGAAAGTGTATACTTTTGGGGTGGAACAGGCATGTGGGGAAGGAGAGTCTCTGGGCAGTGAGCATGAGTGGTTCTTGGGGAAGAATTTATTCCTTGTGACTGTGTGTTTTCCCTGTAACCTCAGCCTAGCCTAGGATTCCCTGCCTTGGGGTGGAGATTAGTCCCAGCTCGGGGGTGACCCACTGCTGAGCTGACGAGTAGTGTGGTCTAAGGTTGGGAGGTTCATGGAAGGCATGCACGTGGTCGGTGGAATCGCCAAGGTTTTCAAAGATAAGTATCAGATGATATTTTATTCATGATTTTGCATCTCTGTGTAATTATAACTATCATGTATTCTGTTGTGCATATCAATTTAATGTTAATACTATTGATTGTTTATTATAGAAGTAAATAATATGTTTACTCTGAGCTTAAATGTATTTCTTTTCTTAAATGCATGTGGATTATATAATTCTTGTATGAGCTATGTGAAAAGTGGTGTTACAATTTGGTATCAAAGCCCACAGTTTCGACACTGAGCCTAGATGGGCCAGTTGAGTGGTCTTTGGACCGAGGATGTGAGGAGAAATTGTGTCTGGAGGACCAATTTTGGACCCTGGTATGGTCCGGAGTGTCAAGGAGTTACTTGACCGTGCCTATAAGATCAGGAGCTATAACGGAGTTGTGAAACCGCAGTTGGTGTGGTATATGGCCACAGGGAGAGAGGACTCTACACCAGTAGTGTTGGAGCCTTAGGATCTGTTCGGGAGGGAAGTAGCGAACCCTCGTGACCGTCGGATCGGGAAAATGTGCGCAGGGTTTAAAAACCCTTTTGAGTTGCACAAGAGCATGGGAATCACGATACGCAAACTCCCGAAAACCTGAGAAGATCTACGTTGTAGATCTGGGAGGAAGGCTCTACTATTAGATCATGCAGAGTCGTGCTCGAGCCAGTCGTGAAAACCTTTCAGATTTTGCAAAGTCGGGAGATGGGAAGTGAGGGAGGTGAACACCTCCGAAACTCGAAACCTGAAATCCCAAAACGATCTACACGGTAGATCGTAGGAAGGGAGTTGGTCGTCCGATTCAGTGGAGGAGTAAATTGTAATTTCATGATTTCGACAGATGGAAGTTCAAGATGTGGGGGGGGGCACGAACTCCCGATGCTCGAAACCCTGAAATGCCAAAAAGATCTACACCATAGATCTGAGAGAAGACAGGTAAGAGTGGTGGGACCTAATAACGTCACTGATGGTGACATGGATCCTCCAGAACATGCCACGTGCCACTGTGGTTAAGGGCGACAGCTGTGCTATGGGCCTGGAGAGAAAGGAAACCGAATTTTTAGAATTCGGGAATTGAGGCGACAAAGAGTGGGAGTCGCTGCATCATGAATTTCTGGTCATGAAATCCCGAAAGGATCTGGACTGTTAGATCCAACTCATCGTGGATCGTTGGATTTCGTACAAGAAACTGTGTATCGGATTTCGGGGATAGGAGTGACAAGAGGTTGGGAGTCACTGCATCATGAACTCCTGGGTACCGAAAACCCAAAGTCCTGAAACTTGAAGTCCCGAAGTCCCGAAGCAATCAGAGACTGAAGAACCGTAACAGGTTTTAAGGGTGACAATTGTGCTATGGGCCCGGAGAGCAAGGAAACTGAAAATTCGTATTTTGGGGATTGTAGCTACAGAAGGTTAGGAGTCACTACATAGTGAACTCCCAGGTAATGAAAACCCGAAGTCCCAAAGTCCCGAAATTTGTAGAGCCAAACAAGAGCTCATAAAACTTATTTGAATCAAAAAGTTTTTTCTTGTTCACGTTGGCTTATGAATGTTGTAAGTTTTCGTAAAGGTTTAAGGGCTTGACAAACTTTAGATTGATTTCACATTGCGTGTGAATATTTCAACGAGTGTCAGGACACTAGTTAATCGACGTCGAGTATAGAAATGGAAGAGGTGCGGATTGCCTCCATTTCAGAGGACGAAAGAGAAGGAAGAGATGTCAACCTAGGAATCAAAGGATCAAACTCCAATGGGCATGGAAGAGAATTAGACAAGGAAGGGAACATAATGAAAATCATTGAAGGATTGCAAAGAGATGCCCAGGCACTCTGAGATGATAGCCAAAAGCTCATGAAAGTCAGGGATCGACAGGGTGAATTCAACTTAAAAATGTTGAAGAGCCTGGAAAGTATAGAAAGGAAATTGGAGAAGGGGAGAGACTCAAGCAAGATAGAGAGTCACAGAACCCCTGAGAGAAAAAGGAGATCTAGAAGTGTTAGGACCCCTGAGAGGAGAAGATCAAGTTGTGGTATCAGACATCATTGTCGCTCCCAAAAGCATTCCAGTAGGGAGACACGCAGTAGTTCAAGCCTGTCTCCTACCAGAAAACACCGAAAATCTGGGAAGGATGAATTGAAAGGGGAGATGAACAAGATCAAGCCTCCAACATTTGATGGAGAACATAAGAAGGAGGAAGATGCTGAGACATGGTTTCTTGGCATGAAGAAATATTTCCAACTGCAGAATTATTCCGCCCATGCAGAAGGAAGAATTGCGATGTACCAGCTAAAAGGAAAAACATCCATGTGGTGGGATCAGTTTGTGCAAGTACAACACATCAGAGAGAAAGATATCACTTGGAAGGAGTTTAAGAGGTATTTAGAGAAGAAATACCTGACCAAAATATACTATGATAGAAAGATGAAGGAGTTCTTCGAACTCAATCTAGGCAGCATGACCATTGATGAGTATGAACGAAATTTTCTGGAACTACTGAAGTATGTTCCATTCATCAAAGACGAGGCTGTCAAGATTCAAAGATATTTGAGTGGACTGCCACCTTCCATCAGTGATAAGATTTAGTATGATGATCCTAAGACTATGGAAGAAACAATAAGAAGGGAGAAATGCTTGTATGAACAACAAAGAGAAAAGCCTACCTTTTGGAAGGCTTGGGATGACCAGAAGAGGTTTAAGAAGGAACAAAGGCAGAAGGGAAACCAGCCTCCCTTTTTCAGAAATAGTCCTCAGGGACAGTCATCCTTTAGAGAACCCGAGAAGGCTGAAGTGAGTGAGCAAATGCCCAGACCGTCACCTATGGAGTGTTGGTGTTGTAAAGGGAACCATAGGTACAGAGACTGCCCCCACAGAAAAGATAAAGTGAGAACCGTCCACAATGTTCAACAAGCTGAGACAGTGGAGGATATGGGCAGCAGAATTCCAAGGATCTATGTAACCCTGGACAACAAGCAAGCAGAATTTCAA
>JASDQU010414126.1:0-10376 GCA_032191745.1 Picea mariana
ATTCTTCACATAAAATTTTGAGTGTTTTAAACTTAGATATATAGTCTCCAAGGAAAGAAAAATCACTTGGACTCAAGGTCAGTACTTGATTTTCTACCTGTTGTGCTTGAATAATATTGAGTTTACCGATCATAGATTCAATCTTTTCCCGAGCTTCTTTGAGGTCATCAATTTCCTTAAGGTAAAACCTTAAATCAAGAGAGATGGACATTCCGATTAGTCCATGTGCTTCGTCATTTCTATTAGCCCATTGGATTTCTTATCATCATCAGTGGGTGCTTTTTCCTTTCCCAAGGTAATCTGGTACAAGCCTTTACTTCTCAATAAATCTTCCATATGAGATTTCCATTGGAAGTAGTTGGTACTGGTAAGCAATACATTACTTGTAGAAGCCATATTAAATATGCTGATAATATGGATTTAAAAACTGAAACTAATGATCTGGATGGTAAGAGATCGAAAAGTAATGCGGTGTAAAAAAAATGGCACTGAAAATGAACTTCGGATGTGAGAGTTATGCCATTTTAAAAAAAAGGCATAAACGGTAACCAAATGACCAAGTGATAGTGTAAATTGCTTTATGAAGTGACCCACTTTTATAAAGAGAAGCGGGGATCACTTTTACAATGAAGTTACTTTATAACATAAAATCTGCATGCAAAATAAATAAATCTAAAATTAAATATTAAAGCTACTTATAGTGATTCACTTTTATACTTGAAGTGAAATACAATTTACAATTTTAGCATGAACTTTTTCAAAAAAAGTAACAAAAGAGAGACTTGAACTCAAGACCTCTTAATAAGACAACTATTAACCAAATTGTCTATCAAAACATATTGTAATGTTCAGAAGGAGGATTGGGGATGTTGTTGTTGTTGTGGAAGACAAACTTAGAGAGTGTGCTAAAAAAAAACTCTTTTCACACACGAAAATAATTTCGCTTCTCGATGACAACAAGGGTTAGATTTCGGTTAGCTTACTCGGAAGATGCACCTTTTCCTATCTGTTTCTGATTTTCCGAGATCGCACAGGGTGCGGGGAAAATAGAATATGTAGATCTAAAAGAGTAACAACCCGAAAATAAATAATACAAAACCGAAATAAAACCAACATACTACTCTGCAAAAATTTAAAAAATGTGTATTCAAGCTTTATACCTCTGGATATGACTGTAATGGCCGTATCTCGGGAAAAAATAAACCTTTTCGAGGAAAAAAAAGTGTTACTGAATGAAACAAGTGCTCTGGACATAATGGAACAGTCCTTTCAGCCCAAAAATATACAGAAATTCCATAAAATGTAGATGAGGCAACTCATCTTCATGATCTCGATCTACAACAAGAGCGAGTCTTCAAACAGGCTTTGATACCATGTTCGACAACACAGGTATTCCAATAGAAGATGAACACCTTCATTAACCACTCACATAACCAGATCAAAGATCAACACACCGATGTTTTCACGTGGTAAAAACCCTACAGGGAAACATCCACGACCCCAGTCAACACGACCACTTGGAGCAGTTTATTAATGCAAAAGAAAAAGATTACAGAGAGATTTTACAAGATATTTTCTCACAATCAATCATTGGCAAATGATTCTCCGTGCTCTTTAAATAGAGATCATGGACCTATCGGGTGTTAAGCAATAGATCAATGGCCATTAAGATCGAGGAGAGTATGAACCGTCGAATGTCCTAACTACAAATGCATACTAAAGAAACACACTAAGAAACACACTTTTACCTAACGACACATTAGAACAAGTAGTTATTAACTAACTCCTAAGTGTCTAAATATCCTAACACAACAATTCTTCTTGGTAGTCAACTTATGCCTCTTCATATTCTTCTTCGGCCTCTTCATATTCTTCTTCAGAGTCTTCTTTATTAGAGTCTTCTACTGCCATGAATAGAACTCTTTTTGTCTCACTGTCACCGACTTCATCTTCATCTGATGACGATATGTCTCTTTGGTGCATAATATTTTCTTGAAAACTTTCTTTGTGGTTCTTTTGCCTTTTCTATTTGAGTAATCTTCATCATTTCTCTTTTTCTTATGAGGACATTTGTTAGCAAAATGACCAATACCATCACAATTAAAACAAGTCAAAGGAATCTTACTTCTATACCTATCCTTGGTTCTCTTGTTAAATCTTCCGATGAAGTTGGATACTTGTTCATCATCCTCTGAGACGTCACTGCTGCTACTATGTTCTTTTTCTTTTTTCTTTCCCTTTTGCTTTGACCTTTTGGATGCTTTGAAGGCTGATTCTTTTATATATGGATTTTCCTATTTAGTTCTCATTTCATATGCTGTGAAGATTCCATGTAGTTCATCCATGCTTATTGAGTTTGGATATTCTCTTTCTTCTAGTGCTGATATCTTAGGGTAAAATCTCATAGGAAGAGATCTTAGTACCTTTTGAACAATTACAGATTCTTTGATTTATTCTCCCAATCCCATGATTGCATTTACTATTTCATCGACTCATAAAAATTAAGCTGCAATATTCTCATCTTCCTTCATATTTAGTTGTTTGAACTGACCTCTGTAAGTTTGAATCTTTGCTACTTTGGATTTTGAATCTCCTTCACAAATATTTCAAAATTTGTCCCAAATCTCTTTAGCAGATTTACAATGTGCAACTTTGGTGAATACCGATTCTCCAAGACCATTCAGAAGTGCATTTGTGGATTTGGAATTATTCTGACTGAATTTCATTGCTTTGTCATTTGTTGGTGGAATTGTTGGTACTATGTATCCATCTACAATTGATTTCCAAATTTCAAATCCGTGTGCATGTATATATGTCTTCATCCTTATGCTCCAAAATGCATACTTCTCTCCATCAAACTGTGGTATTCCATTTTTTTACATGTTGTTTCTCTCCATGATCTACCTTTCAGTGGTTAAACTGATTTTTGAAGGAATCTTCTCTGATACCAATTGTTGTATTACTGAGAGGGGGGGTGAATCAGTAATAGAGCAATAAAATCCTTTTTAACCATATAATGTAAGTGTTATATCAATGTGGCATTATAATCCAATATCTGCAGAGTAAATAAAAAATGAACAAGTGAACAATCATACACATACACAATACACCCATGTTTTTACATGGAAACCCAAAGCGAGAGAAAACCACATAATTCTTTTTCTTATATGTCTTGAAGAATTACATTCATTGGAAGCACCAACTTCCTTTTTTTTCCAGCTGCAACTGAAAGGAGGCTCCAACCCCCTAGTTTCTCAAGCTACAACCCGAGGGAAGCTTCAACTCCCCAATTCTCTAGCTACAACCAGAAGGAGGCTAGAACCCCCTATGTTCTCTGGCTACAACTGGAAGGTGGCTCCAACCACCTATCCTTGCCCCATCCAACCAACCTAAAGTAGAAGTATAATGATGGAACCACTGTCACACTATCACTGTGAGATATACCATTGTACACTTGTATCAAGTTGTATCACTGACCTACCACTAACCTGTACAACTGCCCTGTAATCAATCTGTACATAAATTGAACATGTATCAAAAAAATATAACATGTACGCGACCTGTAGTAATGCAACACACATATTTACATGCCCTATTTGTTATGCAGCCCGCATATGTACACGACCAAATTGTTATGCAGCCTGCATATTCCTTCTGAAAACTAGGGTTTTCTTTCTCTTGAAAACTTTTGATCCTCTATAACATTTTCACATAGATCTATAACCTGTCATTGTATCCAAACTGTATCTGTACCCTGTGCCTTTACCCAAAATCTCTATATATCTCTCTAGTCAAATGCCTTATAAGTGTGTGTAATCATGAACAAGTATGATATCCCTCACATGATCCAGACATCAAACCCTTTCTTGTATTCAACCTTTCAATACATCAACCTCTTCACAAATACAAGCTCTCAACTATGTACCATAAAAACCCTTAGCCATATGCCAAGAAATACAAGATGTGCCACAACTCTAATAAGATGTATCAATGATAAATTATACCAACACTGTATTTATGTAGATCTGACTTATACAGAAGATCCCATGCATCCACTAGTGTCTCTAGGGAGAATCCTCAAATCTCCATAACCATTTCTCAAGCATACATCAAAATCCAACTATTCATAGAGATAAGACATACCTTTTAACCCAGTGGATAGATCTAATGCTTTTGATCACTGTAGACATTCCTGGGAGCTTGTTCTCATAATCTAAAACCTCGACTTCTTCATCTCTTTATATTTCCATGTCTTTGACCTCAGGTACATGCCCTGTTATACCGACAACCCACATATGTACGCACCCTGCTGTATTGCTAGCTCGCGTACACCTCAGAACTTTGGGTTTTCAAGTATTTGCTGTAATTCCGAGACTTTCTCCGTCAACCCTTCGTGCTACCTCAGACTTTCACCACTTTAGATGTATCAATAAGTATTTTCAATAAGCATTACACAACAATAGATATTCAATTGTGTTCAAGTGTATTCAAATGAGAGAGCCTTGCCTCTTATTTATACTTTCATGTAGCATCCCACTTTTCTTATTTTAGGGATTTCTCCATTAAATTTATTATTTAAATAATTTCTTTTGCAAACACTTTGACTTTTTGGGGCTTCTAGATGACTCATGAGAGTTCTCCAACTTCACATGGCCATAACTCTCTCACTGTGAGGAGTTACGTGACGTTCCACATACCAACGGAAATGACACGAAATGTGATATCCATCTAGAATAGTCTTAATTGGAAATATATCAAAACTCATACCATTGTCCATCAAACAAACTTGGGTCCATTACCCAAACCTTTGTGCTACTGGAATTCGCTACCAGACTTTGTTCAAGGTTTGAAATCAATGACAACCAACTCAATTAATCAATAGGACAATCATTGACTTTAAAGACTGAGGATATATACTTTTTGACCAGCCTCTCGAGGAGGGGGCAATCGGTTAATTTGAGGACCTTTCCTCCAAGATCACACAACATAGAAGACTATATTTGCATGTACTGCAAGGCTGGCACTGAGAAAGTAGGATCTTAGGTGCCAATTCATAAGATAACAAGCCTCAATCCGCAGATAGTAATTTACATGATTAGGCAGATCATGGGATCCGAAGCACTTTAGCAGGCTTCATGTGCACAGATGCATTGTGCAACTCATTGTCTATAGGCCACCATTTTTTACTAGAGCACTACAATGCTCACATGTATGAAAAAACAACTGATTGACTGTCAAAGAAGAACAAACAAAAACTTCAAGTTAGGGACCGTGTTTTTCACTTTATTTTTTGAGAGAGTGCCAAGCCTTAGCCTGTGAGAGATAGTATGAGGCCATATCACCTCCTTTCCAGCATTATGCAGGTGGGAAACTTTATTGCCTCGACAAGGTGTAGGGAGAGTGCAAGAGGCCTTCGATGAAATTTTTTTTGACTGGTGGGCCCGTCAAATTTCTGTGATCAGGGACTACCCCTATGCAGGGATTAGTTTCCTGAGGGATCCTGATATGCCTATGACCCCTCGCGAGGAGCGCGGAGATATAGGTACACTTTTTTTAGAGTTATTTTATTTTTAATTTTTAAATATTATCCTTTTTATGGTAACGTGAAAGTACTAACTCAATGATCTATTATATACAGACGTGGGATCGATATGACCAACCTACTTCATTGGGACCGACCGTCTTCCTCGAGTGGATGTTAGATGAACAACAACAGGAGGACCAACAACCACGGGAGGACCACCAACCAGAGAGTATGAGAGAGTATTGCGATGAGTAGAGAGGAAAATGACAAATCTCACTCGTCCAGTGCTGATGGCAGAGATTAAGGACCTACCCTCGGCCTTGCAGCTGGATGTTGTAGGGGTACCCAGGACTTGGGTTCAGTTGTTCCAATGTCTTGTGAATGCCGCCATTCATTATACTAGGGCCAACAAGCCTAGTCCATAACTAGTACTAGACCACATATGTGCCGATGACACTCTTTTTTTATTCTCTTATGTAGTGAGGGCTTGAGCCTAGTGATGTATACCGACTCTATTTGAGGATTTATGGTCCACTTTTGTACTTATGACATTTATTTTTGGACACATTATTATATATACACATATTTTTTCCTTATGAATAAAACATTTTGTACAAATGTATTTACATATGTGTGTATGTGTGTTCTTTTACTTTTATGTGTGAGAAATATGCTAATCTAATACATGATTATCCAATGTATCAATTACTTGATTAGATCTCCTAGGAACATGAATATAAGTAATATAATCAAAATATCGTTCTAAGAGACGTACACTAAGGAATCATTGGTGAAGGGTGGTATCGTAGACACGGTATACTCCATTTAACCGAGACACGACCAATTGAGCATCTAGATAAACCCAAAGGTGAGAAATACCATGTGACAAGGAATAACACAGTAATTCTGTTACGACACTGTACTCGACAACATTATTGGTTGCTTCACCCAGACAAATGCCTCCAGAAGACATCAAATGACCAAAGGGCGTGAATATCACCCAAGTTGTGGAATCAAGCCTCCGAGTGTGTCGACTAGCACCATCCGCGAACCCAACATAGACCTCAGAATCACTTGACATCAACCACAATGAAAAAAAAAAACAATAAACTACACATCCATAGGACAAAAAGACAAAAATGTATACATAAATCTATACATTATATACAAGAAGTCACGCCCAAGTGACCAACCTAAGCATAATACTTCTTAAGGTAGAGCCCAGTTCTAGGCTTTGAAAGAGCATTAACCTCAAAATCAACCAGTTGATAGGAACCCTTCTCTAAAACTTTCTTAGCAATGAACAGTCTAAACAACATGGGTATGAATTTTCCTGCCCCAAAGGGATATTTATCTTGGTCATAGACCAGGACAAGATTGCATTTGGAGAAAATTCGAGGGTAGACAGACCGATCATACTGACACTTGAAATGTTGTTTTTGATCCTCGTTGGCCAAGGTTGCATCGCGATGCTGCTCAAGATATAGAATACACTCTTCAAGTGGAGTAGTGTCTGGAAGCAGTTCCACTGCCAACTTAAGAGAGCGAATTTGGAACTCTATGGGTAAGACTGCCTCCAGCCCATAAACGAGTTGGAAAGGAGAAAAACCGGTATCAGTCTTGACTAAGTTTCGATAAGCCCAAAGTTTCGAGTACAACATCAAATGCCAATTCGACTTGGCTGAATTGATCGTCCGTTGAAGAATAGTCTTGAGAGACTTATTAACAACCTCTACTTGACCATTTTCATGTGGGTAGTAACGTGATGGATTTTCTTGCTTAAACCCCAGTTTTTATGTTAACTCAGACATCATCTTGTTCTGGAAGTGACTTCCATGGTTGTGAAAATATCCTACGGAATACCGAAATTGGATACAATCTGGTTAAAAATGAAAAGTGCATTTGTTTCTCCATTATTTCTAAATGTCGGCATGGCCTCGACCCACTTAGTGAAGTAGTCTACCACCATGATGATATAACAATGTCCCCTAGATGAAGCCAAGTGGCATGTAGTAAAATCAATCCCCCACTTGGTGAAGGGACCAAAAACAATAATTGGAAACATGGGAGCAGGGTGTGCCCACATATTCTAAGAGAATATTTGACACATGTGACACTTCTTGACCACCTCTACACAATCTTTGATCAATGAGGGCCAAAATTATCCAACGCAAATAATTTTTTGGGTCGTTTCCAACCTAGAAAAGTGAACGCCACATGCTCCATTCTGACATTCATTCAACACAAGCTCCGCTTCTTTGTGAGTGAGACACCGATGGATAATGAAATCCACTCCTCGACAAGATAAAGTATCATCGATGATAAGATAGTTCCACGCTTGATCTCGTATTTTCCGACGCTCATCTCAAGAAGTAGAAGAAAGGAACTTCAAAGTCTAAATATACACAAGTATATCTCCATAACAAGGGTTTGAATATGCAATAAGAAAAATATCCCCATTGAATAGTGACTCTTCGGGAAAGTTGTTACCACTTTCGACTAAAAGTTTCAAAATTAGTTTAGCAAAGACCAAGGACTTTTTAGATTTCACTGAAACAAAATCCATGTCAAATTATTGCAGGATGACTATCCATCGACCGATTTTCCCAGTGATGATCCATCATGTCAAAATATATTGAAACGGGTTCACGACAACTACAATGGTGGTCTTGAAAAATAAATATGTAATGATAGAACTGTTGGACAGTATGGACAACTTCCAACGCCAGCTTCTCAACATGGTTGTAGTTGAGTTCCGGTCCTACCAAGCCTTAGCTAAGATAGTATATAACATTCTCTTTGAGCACATCATCCTCTTGGACCAAGACCATGCCAATAGTAGACTCTGTGGTAGCCAAATACAACAAGAAATCCTTTCCATAATCTGGAGGAATGAGCAGAGGGGCGGACACCAAAGAATGTTTCAATGCTTCGAAAGAGCGCTGAGCCACTTCATCCCAACATAATGAGACTCCTATCTTCAAGAGATGCATAAAACATTTAGTAATATTAACATATCTGGAAACAAAACGCCGAAGAAAGTTAGCTTTCCCCTGTAGACTTTGAAATTGGGGGATTGTGCGCGGGGGAGGCAATTGAACTATTGCATAAACCTTCAGAGGATCGACCATGATCCTTTTAGTTGACATGATAAAACCTAACAAGTGACCCGATGTTACACAAAAATTATGTTGGATTACTGAGAGGGGGGTGAATCAATAATAGCATAATTATAATTTTTTTTCTTCAAATGTTATATCAATGTAGAATTATTATCCAATAATGAGAAGTAAGAAATAAACAATCACACACATACACAATACACCAATGTTTTACGTGGAAACCCAAATCGGGAGAAAACCACAGAATGCTTTTTCTTATATGTCTTGAATAATTACATTCATTGGAAGCACCAAATTCCTTTGTTTTCCAGCTGCAACTAGAAGGAGGCTCCAACCCCCTAGTTTCTTAGGTTACAACCTGAGGGAAGCTCCAACTCCCCAATTCTCTGGCTACAACCAGAAGGAGGCTACAACCCCCAATGTTCTCCGGCTACAACTGGAAGGTGGCTACAACCACCTGTCCTTTCCCTGTCCTACCACCTTGAAGTAGAAGTAGAATGATGGAACCACTGTCACACTATCACTGTGAGATATACCCCTGTAAACCTGTACCAATAAATCTGAACCATGCATCAACCATGCATCAACCTATACCTCAACCTGTAATCAACCTGTACCATAAACAAGTGCATCCAACCATGTACCAAGTATTTACCAATCATGTGTCAACTACTCATCAACTATGACTCATCAATATGTACTAACATCATCAACTATACACCTCATGTATGTGCGCCAACTCATCAACTACTTGTCTCAACCATGTACTCAACATGTACCACAACCAAACACCCTCATCAATTTCATCATCCAAATATGATTTGTAGCTCTGTAATAGACCTGGTGTATATGATCACATTCTTGCAAACCATCATTAACTTTAAAAACAAGAGACTGGCATTTTCATCAAACTTTTCTTAGTCTCACATGCCTAGTTTTGGATTAGTCAACAACCCTAACTTGAAGTAATCATAACTTTGAACCTGTAATGTATAAAGAAACGAAACTGATACACAATGTTCTTCATTGTGTTTTATGCAATTCCTCCAAGTGTCACTACTTGGAACCTCTCAGAAAATGAGTTATAGAAAAAATGGTATACCTTGCTAAATTCTGTCTTATTCTAGAGAGCGGCCTTGTAGAGCGTGCCCTGCACAAAATATTTGATGAATTGATCTGAAACTATTACAAAAAATACTAGAGACTGTACCCTAACCAACACATTTGGTCTCATTGAATTGGAATCTGTTATGAAGGAATTATGACGTTTTTACCCGAAACACCTGATTTTGACTAGTTTCAGGACTGACCACAAACCCTATTTTCCACGGAGTGTAACTCCCAAAATAAAACGACCCACAAGTTGAATTTTTTACCACAGATACTTGGATATGTTTTCTCACTTGTACATAAATTTCATGGCCTGAATCATTATATAAAAAAAGTTATAGTGAAAATGGTGAGATGACCTATAAATAACATACCTTAGAAAGCACCATTAAAAGAATTTATCCTTCCTTGCATTTCGGCCTTCTTTTCTTCACCTTCACTCAGAATTTTGGTTTATATATCTTTGGTTACCTTAGAAACATATAGATATTCAATATTCTCAAGTGTGATTCAAATGAGAGAGCCTTTCCTCTTATTTTTACTCTCCAAGTAGCTTCCTTAAAAACATCTTCTAGGTCACTTGGCCCACTTTCATTATTTTAGGGTTGGGTCCACTTCTA
>JASDQU010414132.1:0-10376 GCA_032191745.1 Picea mariana
TTTGTAATAAAAAAATTCTGAATTTGCAATTGATGATGATATCTCATAAATTTTGTGTACTTGTAATATAGGTAAGACAAAAAAATATCTATCTAGGGAGGACAGATGAAGGAGTTCAAGCTAGAAAACATGAAAGAGGATAATATTGGGACATGAGAACCCTGTGGTAAGGCATGATCGCCCTAGAAAATGTTGTGTTGTGGTAACACAAGCCGTAGGGATGCCTCGATAGAGCAAGTCTAAGGGACACCTCGCCTGTAAGGCTCAATGGAGTCTCTGAAACTCTTCTTGTGCGATAAATCCTTGGCAAGGAAAGATGGATCTCTCGAGGAAATGTATAGCAGAGAAGGGGATGCCTGATCTTGGGCCCGGAGGGTGAGTGACTGCAAGGAAAAAGGGACTTTGACAATTCTCCTACACTATTGATTGGGATCATGCACACAATGGGTATGTATGGGAAAAATAGTGAGCCAAGAAAACAAGACATCAATGTGCATACAAATCCACAAACTGCAAAAATGAGTATTGTGCTAAGTTGTGAAATTTTCTTGAATTTTATACAACATAAATATGTTTTCGCATGAAAATTGTGATTAATGTGCTTGATGTCCAAGAATTAGTAAAGACAGGTGAAGAAGAAAAAGAGTCTGAACAGGACCTGACCAATCAACAGGGTCAAGACTTATGAAGTAGATGAATGATAAAGGCATGACAAGTGTTATTGAGAAAGATCAACGAGGACAATATTCCTTTTTAAGGGAGAGGGGATTGCAATACCCTTGTTTCCCCCAACGCGTAATTAATCATTAATTAGGATTACCATATGTGAACAATGTGAATGTATTTTGTTTAGATTGTCAATGAATGACTATGGGGGTGAAGACTTGAAGTACTAGCCATGATATAACTAGAGGAAAGAATGGGAAAACTATAAGAGAGGGTTCATTATGTCAAATGACCCCAAATTTACCCTTGTTGGGAATAACAAAACCCCTCTGGATTCCAAGGAGATGAATCAATTAATGAAGGAAGGGATGGTGGTTGAATAATCAACCACCCCCATGAATGGAAGCATGGTCTGGTTGAGGAGACAAGAGGTTGTCATCCCAAAGTACCACAGAGTCCTGCAGACCCAGGCTGAACTGAGTTTCCTTCTGACAGAAGGAATCGAATAGGTCAAGAACCATCCTGGGAAAGGCATGAAGAAGGATATGCATGCATAGACAGTGGAGGAAGAGAGGTGTGAGGCTCTGTATAGAACATGAGAGACACCAGACAAGAGTGCATGCACAGAGGGGAACGTGCGACCTAGATATGCAGAATAAAATAGAAAGGTTGTGAGTTTGATGTTGAGGAAGCATCTGATAAACCTCACATGTTTGTTGTGAAAAAGAGAGGATCTATGAGAAACAACATAAATTTCCCTGGTGATATCATGGCTTGGCACAAGGGTGGACATAGTGCTAAGAGTGAATGCCTTTGAGCCTATGGTTGGATGGAAAGGAGAACACCCACAGTCAGCTGGTTGGATGTATCTTGTAATAGATAAGTACTTCTTATTCTTTGGGCACTAAAATTGGAATGTATTATTTGAATGTTTTTGTATGTGACTAAGATTTGTAGTGTTTGATTCATAAGGAAAATTCTTAATGTTATTTTGTAAACTGTTTCTTTCAAATGGTTATACGATGATCAGTGTGGCCTCTGGTCTGATTGGGAAATCCTCAAGGTATTCTTCCCAGGGATTAACTTCACAGTAATAGACTCAGGGAAGACTCTACGGTATTGCTACAGTTCTTTTGACCCTTTAAAAGTTCCTTTCCTCGTGTTAGAACCTAAATTATATGAGTGGAGGGTGATTCCTTCAAACCAATGGCCTAAGAGACCACAAGCTCATTCCCACAGCCTTAACTAAATCTCGGCTAAGATTTGAGCTTATCACCCGAGACTCATTAGAGGGCCCATATGACCAAGGCATAGGAACCTTGGGTTAAGTTCTAAGGGATCTAAGTGTTTAGGACTCCCAGAGTCTAGAGCCCTAGGGAAATAAGTATTTCAAAGACCAAACTGCACTGAAGACGACCTCTCGAGTTGGTGGCTTGACGGTGAACCGACAACTAGTGGTCATTTACCCATTACCATGGCACTTGTCCCCTCATTAAAATTCGATCCACTTAATATCCAGGAAGCAATGCAGGCCATAGATATAAGGACACTCAAAAATTTCCTTGACCATTAGATCTATGCCGAGGTTAATCCGACGTTGACCGCTCCGAGAGAACAAAGGTGTTGCACCTCCAAAACTCCCAAAGGCCTAATTTACAAAGTGATTTCGACCGTCGATCCTCGGACCCCTCAAGATCCTTCTCAATCGTTGATATAAGGACTCCATCGATAACCCTTATTAACTGATCAACCAAATAGGACACGTCGTAGAGCGACACATGGCCCCCTCTTGTCCCTTGTAAAATGTCATCCATTGGACCAGAGCCGTTGGATGAGAGGCTATGTGGTAGGAGATCCTATGGTTCAGAGACTTGGCACTTCAGAGAAACTTGTCTGAGAATATTCAAAGTGTGAATACTCTTGAACTCGTGAATGACAAAGTAAATATCAACCGTATACAAGTAGAGGACACATGGTGCCAGATCTTATATTCCAGAGACTTAACACTCCATGGGATTCAAGATATGGTGAGTTGATAATCTCTAAAGATTGGATTTGAGAAGCAACAAGAGCCGTAGATCTATGGATATACGTTAATAGATCTCGACTGTGTGATCTGAAGGACTTTATAATACTATTTTTCTGGGCTTGACATGGCTCACTGATGTCATCCAGGGTGACGTGGACCTGCAACTAAAATGCCATGTGTCACCGAGATATCAATGTTTTGAAGACCCCTTATGCCTATTAGAGAATGACATGTGTCACCCCCTGATGAGGACACGTGTCACCCCTGGCCCTTACTATGTGTCAGCCTCTGGTATGTGTCTGCCTGGCCAAAGTGGTTGGTGATGTGACCGAGACTCTGGGAGTCTGGGACTTCAGGACTTCAGAGGTTTGGAGCGTGGTGTCAAGGATAAGTTAGAAGGGTCGGAGCTACGTGGCAGTGTTTCAGAAGTTCGGGAGATAGGAGCTTAAGAAGAGTTAGGGTGTAGTGTTGTAGAGAGACCAAAGGGCTCGAAGGATGGAGCCACGTTGCAAGCTTGTGATACTTCGAGAGTTTGGGACTCTGAGAGGTTTTGTGCATAGAAAAAAAAGGGGTGCTCAGTGCCAAAGCACTGAATGTTGAATTATCCTTAAGCATATGCGTTGATGTGGAGGGAGATCTTCCATTGGTTTATTGGTGGGTGGAATCCTGCCATGGGTTTAGGAGTGTTGGAAGCTCTGGGGTTTATGAGAACTCAGGATGATACGTAAGAGTCGGATCCATATAGAAGTCACGTGGCCCTTGACCAACAAGTTCCTGAAGGATTGTGGAATGACATTTCTTCCAATTCTAAGCTCAATTTTGAGCGAGCATTTTTACAAGGAAAATCTCTCTATGTCTAGGGTTAAACCACAACAGACGAAAATGACTACAAAAATAAAATCTAATCTCAAGTATGCAATATAAACAAATATTCTAGCAAGACAAGATAAAAGGCCTACTTCATCTAGACGTTCGATGAAGTCCATTGCTGAGCACTTGACTCAAAGAAAGACACCTACAACTAGTCCTCAACAACCAAGAAATGCAAGAATATGGTGATAATATATAATGTTATCACATTCAATAGCATAATCCATCAACATTCATAAAAAATACACCCATGGAATAACAATTCAAATGTTCACAAGATATTAATTGGAAGAGAAAAGAGTATTTCTATTAAAATTTAATCAGCAGAAGTGAATGAATTACAAACTTCTGTGTCGGCATGGTTTGGAACCGAGAAACTAATTTCCTTCCAGCTGGGCCTCCACTACTTCAATCCTCCACCAAAGGCAAGCTCATGTAAGAGAGACAATGAGGTTGTCAATCATGTAGGTAATATATTGGGGGTTGAACAATGTGTTTAGACTTAAAAGGACAAAGGGGTACTGACTCAATATGAAGTGAATAATTTCTCCATATTAACTTTTCTCTCAAAGTTGAATTCTTCTCCTCTTTTCCAGAGCTTGGATTTCGCCTATTTGTAGCCTTCAAGTTGAACTGGAGGGTTGAGTCGAAACGTTTCCATATGTGGAAGGTCAAGGATCATGGATCTCGTGACATGACATGGAAACCCGACACTATTTTTTAATTTTGGGCACAAATATCGATGTACGTAGGTTGTAGTGGTGAAACCTACGTATATGCATGTTGTACTATAGGTAAGGCACGTATATGTGGAAAAATAATTTTTTAGCTATGGGATTTGCAAAAAGGGACTCCAAGTCTGCATAGGGAAGTGGAAAAAGGACCTATGTGCAAGTTTGCATAGGGTGAGGAAAATATTTCTATAATAGATGCCCCCTAATGTGTGAGGTAAGAGGAGTATCTGTGATGGCTGAAATACATTATAAGACCCAGAAGTGGAGTAATGGGGACCTAGCTAGAAGAATTAGTTATTTATTAAAATCTGTACTGACTTTGCATACATGGCTGCCAATTTGAATTACACTGCAGATCCATGTGAAAATATACCAAACAACTGTCCATGGCCATGAAAGGTGGCTACATGCCAAAGGATGTCATAGTCATGAAAAAGGTCGAGTAAAACCAGTCTCGAAATCAATCTAAAGATATTTGTATACAATGGAGTACAAACTGATCTCCCATGATCACTAAAGTCACATAGGTATTGGTCCAATGAAAGGTAGCAACAACTCAGGAAAGTTGCAACTATAAATTGATGTCTTCAAGTCTTCTACACAATTCGCGAAAGGTGCAAGTCTACATCGTGTGAATAAAGGAGTTGAGTTCGAGCACAATGTGACTTCATTTGATTACCAGTCATTAAGGTATACTGTTAACAAATGCGAGACAACCTATCGATGATGAAAGTAGGTATCAAGGCACTGAATACATTCTTACAAGTGTGAATAAAGGATTCTAGGTCGAACACTTGAATAATCCATCAATCAGGAGACATTGATGTATTCCCAATTGTCGATGGCAAGACAACTTGCCACTAATGACTGCAAGCCTCTAGGTACTCATAGGACTCTAGGTCTCATATATAGAATGGATGAGCTGAAGTTGATGGAAGGAAACCCACTGAAAGGAGAGCATTAAGGGATCTCTCATCATTCATCACGAGGTACAAAGCAGGAGCTTGATGATTTGGAGGAAATTGGACAAAGAATATGTTCACGAAGCAACTACCCTGTGCATATTTCACGTGTTCTAGGTGCAAGAGGTACACGAAAAAGACCCTTTGAATAGCAGCCAATGAGGAAAATTTCCGCCAAAGGTGAGGAAACCACCAATAGGACTAATGGAATCCAAGACATTGCATGAATCCCAATGTGTGAATATATGTCTTTCCGTCGAACATAAGGGAAACCACCCATTCAGTGACCAATGATTAAATGTCGACTAATAGGTTCAAGGTTACCTACCAATGAGGAAAGTAGGACCAATCTGAGCAATAGGAATACAACTTCACGTGATTTTGAGACAAACTGAGGGTATGACCGACATGCAAAGTCAAGAGTTCTGAGGAATGGTTGACACAGGTTGATAGACATCCTTTGAACAAGAGAATGAGACATACAAAATACTCTGGCAGCATAGACTTAATGATGAAACCTTGAGATGCAAGAGGCATCAATCAAAATATCCATAGGGATTGGAGGAGTGACCAGTCGGAGGAGTAAACTCTATGTAATGATCTCAGCTTCCTAAGGTCATGCTAAAACCAAAATTATGATGACAATTGGACTCGAGAATTTTTTTCTTTGCTCAAAGGCAACATGACTGCTTCCAATATAAGATAATACTCCCTTCCCACCCATTTTTTTTGTTTTTTCATAGTCAAATGAATGATATGATACAGAGGAGGAAAAAAGTGTCGCAAGTAAGAAAAACTAGTTCCAGCAGTGGAACATGTTAGTGATAAAAAATAACTTGCTAATGATTCCCAAATCACATGATAAGAGGACCATTAGGTGGAAGAGTTATTTTTAAATCTTAAAGTTTTAGAGGTTTTGAGAAAGGCTCAAATTCACATAAATTCAATAAAATGAGGATTTCACCTCTAAAAATAGGCCAAAAGTTAATTTCATCTTTCGGCGGCTAAATGTGAAATTTACAGTGTAATGAGATACCTAAAAGATCTGAATTTCGATGGCTAAAAGGAAAAATTCACAACTAATAAGTCGTTGAAATATCTGAAGAGTCCAGATCAGTCTTCTTTCTGCCCAGATCGTGTTTTTCCATTTCCAGAATCCGTGGGAATGATCTCAAATTAAAGATAATAATTATCAGAAGCTAGATCATCCTCTTCATCAAGTTTTGAAGGCATATGATAAGAGAATGAATCCAAATGGCATGTTTATTCTTGACAAAAATCACCCAGCCATCAAAGACAGATTTTGAAATCTGTGATTTTCACCAGCAAGCTGCCAAATAATTCTCCAGGTTGTCAAATTCGACTTATGATGATAAGATTGGATCATTTATGCTAAAAGATCAAATTGATTATGTTTATTTTTTGTATTTCAGATCCATTAAATTAGGATCTTGAAACCTTGATGTAAAGGCTATAAAATCCTAATAATTCTAAGACACCAGGGAGGGGAAAAAACAGTCTGAGGATTATGGTTCTATTCTTGAAGACTTGTACATTTCATCCTTTGGAGATGTCCATGAATATATGTTGACATCGAGCTTCTTTTACTTTGTTTGTTCAGTTTTCATCTCCTTTCTTTCCAAGTTTACGTATACTCAATGATAGAAGGTTGTCCTCCCATCTCTTCATTGGTATATTAGACTTATATACATTGCTTCTTATGTTTGTCTTAGTGCCAGATAGTTGTCATCCTATGAGTGCACTCATAAGCTTAAGTTGCAAGTATTTACTTATTATGTCTGGCCATCTACTATTTACAAATATTATATATGTTTCTGTTGTATGAAGAAGTATCTTACCTATCATTAATGGCCATTCACATATGCTTTGTGTAGGTATTTCTTGCTAGCATAATGAGTCTTATCCATGTTTTCACACATTGATTAAAACTTTCTGAGCAGCATAGTTGAAAGACTTGGTCTCTCAAGTGACCCATGTCTTTCTAAATGGATGTGAGTTTATAATGTCATCCAATTTGATCCTTTTTCCTCCATAGTTTATTGATCTATTTAAGTTACCAAGCTTACACCCTTATACAGTCAGGGACTGATTTCTTAGAGAGATAACAAAATGGCGTCGTTGTCGGGGAACGAAAGTGAAAGCAGAGTTTCCCTGGGAGAATGACATAGATCTATTTCTTGATGGCAGACAAGAGACAGACATAATATTTGACTGTAATCATTTGCCTGGCGACTCCACATTAAAGACTCCACTGGGGAGGATCCAGTTGATAAATATGAAGAGGCTGAATTTAAAATCTAGGTATTAGTTCATTAGTTTGCTTCATGAACTACTTTTGTTCTTTATTATATCCTTCATATATTTCCCTTCACATGTTAAAAGAATTATCCTCTGTTTTGTATATTCTGAGGATTATCAAACTTCTTTTATATATCCATCTTTAGAAGAAGATTTTCAGCTTGCTTGCATTGTATATGTTGATTCAGTCATTTTGCCTTGGCCTTCTCATAAATATGAACATTGTGTTTCATTTCCTTCAGAATATGATCAGCCATGTGATCTTGAAGAAATTAAAATTGTTTCAAAACCCTGTGAGATTTCAACTCCTCTTTCCATAACTTCTTAATCTTGTCAACAACTTGCTATCTCTCATGATAAACCCACAACCTTTCAAATCAAAATCAGGATGAATATGTTTAAGCCTTTAAAATTGCCTTCTCTTCTTCATCCTTATCCTCTTGAATGTTATGAATATCTACCCTGGTTTTCTGGAGAGAATCAAGCTTCAGCTGAAAGACATTTGGAATCCTTTGAATATTTTATTGATCGTTTTCAGATTGATCATGAAGATGTGATCATGAGATTTTTCTCTAAATATTTGTTCAGAGATGTTGTTGTTTGGTTTAAGAGTTTTAGATATGATTCCATCGACTCTTGCATCGAATTCTCTAATTTTTTTGTGAAGCATTGGGGTGAACATAAATCACCATATTCTTACCTTTCTAATTTCTATGCTTTGGAGAGAGAACAAAATGAAACTTTGCCTGCTTTTAATCGAAGATTTTGTAGCATTTACTATGGTATTCCTTTGGAGATCCGGCCTACAGAGAAATATGCCATGATTTATTATGTTATGGGGTTGCATTCAGAACTTTCTCTTTTTCTTCTAGAAAGAAAGTCTTCATCCCTAAATATCTTGTTTGAAGATGCTCTAGAGATCAAGGAGAACATCATTGTTTCCAGGAGGATTCGAGAGCAGGCTAATTTTGAAAATCTGCATCTACTTGAGCCAGCAGAATGTCAGTATAATTCAGATTTTGAGCAAGAAGGTAATGACTATGAGGCAGTTTTAGAACAACAACAAGTAGCTGAAACTACTTCAGATTGTGAATCAAATTCATCAACGTTTGCAGAGTATTCCAGAAATAGGTATTCATGTAAAATTTATGATCAGTTTACAAAGCATGTTGAACCTATGATAACTAATGATTGTATAGACAATTACATTTTTAAAACTGATCATGATCTCTATCATTCAAACACTGCTCTATCATCATCCTCTGAAAACTTTTCTGAAGAGAAGGTCATAGTGTTTGATGATCACCATGTAATTACAAAGGAACAATAATTTAATCAATATTCTAACAGAAGAACAGTCATGGTTTAGCAAGAGGTTTCCATAGATATACATTTGTTTCCCGATGATAAGCATGTTTCAGATCTTTGTTTTAAATACCCAGTGGTAGCCTTCATAGAATCATACATTTCAGAGAAATTGAAAGTTTCAGACTTCTTTAGCTTGCACATGTTTTCTGGTGAATTTGGTTTTGTGAATGGCTTCTTATCGTTCTTGTTACACTTCAAACATCATCTATTGATCATTGTGAATGATGAGATTATTCTAGTGTTAAAATTGCTTGGATGGATGCTATGGAAATCAACATTTACTTAACTAATTGCATAACTGCTTAAAGTAGAGTAGGGTAGGAAATAAGCTCGTTGCTCGAGCATTTCTTTTCTCCAGTTTGCAGCAGATGTATCAGTCACCTTGTGTGAATAAAGGCAGGTCTTGAAGATTTTATTTCCCAAAAATAACCTACAAATTATTGAGACACCACATATAAGATGGCCATTAGAGAGAATATTTATTAAGAGTCTTTACAAGAGTTTAGAATTATATTTTATGAAATTTCTTGAGTCATCACTTCATTGATAAATAATCTCAAAAGACAATTTTTGGTGGCTAAGGGGTATGTTTCAAAGTGTTGTAAACTACCGAAAGTACTAACTTTCGATAGCTAAAACCGAAATCTCAGGGTGTTCTAAGCCACTGAAATTGCAGAGCATGCCAAACAGTTAGCACGTCAAAACATGGTATTCAACCGCCAAAGTATAGATGTCATCTTGATCAGTTAATCGCCAAAATGAATGTTAGGAAATATATTTGAGGTTTGGTCGATCCATTTCTGCCATAATCATAATTTTATTTGATTTAGCTAACCCTGGATTTACCAAATCTCCTATTTTTCCATGATGTCTGGATCTAATCTTCATTCAAAGTTCTCCTCTATGATTAACTCGACCATTCCTCATATCTCGCCTTTATCTTTACTGAGCCCTAGACTCCTTCCACTGGTGCTGAGCTTGTTTCCCTCAAACCCGATTCCACTGTATTGTAGATATTGACATTATTTTTGCAGATAAAGAAGGGAAAAGTTATTCTCAAGAAAGAGTTTAATGATATAACATATCTGAAATCTCAGCCATATATTTCCTAGATGTTCAGATATGCTACATGCTATAGGTATTTTGAAAAACTCCAAAGATCCTTGAAGCATCAACAAGCAACATAATGTAAAGGTGTATACAGAGGTAAAGATTTTGTAGCTGCACTTCATGGAAAGAAAGTGGTCACTTTGTTGATGAATACAAAACAAAGGTACAAGGAATTTCATATGGAATCAAATTGTTGATTAAGGTTGGTTGTCATTGATGTCAACCCTTGAAGAAAGACCCTTAGCACAAAGGTTTGGGTAATGGACCCAATAGTGTTTGATGTAAATATGACTCATTATTGTTTTGTCATGGTTGATA
>JASDQU010414139.1:0-10189 GCA_032191745.1 Picea mariana
CATGAAAATTATGAAAATCTCATAGGACCAACAAGATGATATCTGAAATATGCCAGTAGGAATGTCCAAACAATGTCCAAGGAGATGATTAAAGAATTGGACATAATTGCATCGCAGGAGGAGTTATCTCAACAACAACATGCTTCAAATGTATGCAATGATTGACTTTTTCTATTAGGTACAAATAATTAATTATACATTAAACATTAATTTTCAAATATTCTCTTATAGAAAAGAAAAGAAAATGGAACTCATTCTAGACACAAAACTGGATGAGAAGTAAGAAAAGGGTTGATAGAAAAGTTTGTGAGTGATTGTTATTTCCTTATAACAACTTAAGGTTTTCTTTTTTATATATATTTTAAGTTGTTTTACAATATCCATCATTGAATGTCTTCAAACAGGTGCTAACATACAAAGAAGAACCATCAGAAAAATTGATTGGCATTGGGTTAGTTAAGGGTTGTGAGTATATGTTGGCATATCAAAAATTAACTATCGAATTTGTAAGTATAATATATGTTGTTTTACTTCCCATATTTTATAATTAATTAAATAAAAATAATACTTTATATTAAATCTATGATTTATTATGGTGTATAAAAATTGCAAAAAACAAAGTATGGAACTGAGACAATCGAAGAATTGTTGAAACAAGGCATGAGATTTGATTTTGAACATATCTGTATGATTCATGAGTCACTTATTTCTTTGGAGGTACATCTCTTTTCAATTTACATTCATGTATATTATTTATTTCAATTTTCATTATTCTCACCAATGTAGATAGACTCATTACAATTTGTTTTTATGTTTGTATATGGAACTTAAAGAAGAAAAAAACCATTGAGACAATCAACCAAACATTCAACAAAATAACCCAAGGCATGGAAGTAGCTTGAGCACTAATAACAGATCCAATGAAGAATGATGACCAATATATTTGGATATCAATGCAAGCCGCAATTGTATTATTTTGAAATAATTGTCTTTGAAAATTAGAAACCTTTTGTTTAATGTAATGGACATAGTGTCCCAATTGAAAGACAAGGGATTACCGATAAGTGTCCCATTTTGTATGAAAAAGACCCTTTGATTCATATAATAAAATATGTTTTAATTTATTCTATTGCATTGTTCAATGTCGATGTGAAATGTTACATCGCTAATTAAATATATGGATGACTAAATATTATAACGAAGAGATGAAAAATCTAATGATATAACAAATTAATCCAAACATCATATCCAAATTCACTAATCAAAATATAAGATATATGCAGTTTTTTTGATAAATAATGGAATTAAAAAATAACAATAATTTCACTATCACAAGTCGATGTTTCTCAATGTATTTTAATTATTAATCTCATCGACGCATTTAATATTAAAACTCATCGTTGTGTTTCATATGAAATTTGCACCGATACGTTTATGTAATCAATTGGAATTGGTTTCAATATTAATTTATTACCAAAAAATTATATTAAAAATTTGGTCATCGGTGTGTTAATATAGTACGTGTAAATTTGTTGAACCTACACAAAATAGATCTAGCTAGCAAATGACATACACAATTTGCAGAGAAAATATGAGAAAAGAGAAGAAGGAGAGAAAGAATGGAAGAATTCTCATTAACCAAATGAATGAATGATAATGTACACATGATATACTCTGTATAACTCAACTAATACGCACTGGAGGAGAACCCAATGCACAATATTGGTGATCTAGAGTGATTTGAATACACACAAACAGTTATGGGAGTAAAATGCCACCTAGTCTAGTCTCTCAAGAAATTACGGGAGTGAATTGCCACCTAGTCTGAGTTAACTAGTCTCTCAGTATTCAATTAACTAATGGAAACAGAGTGAAGTGAGGAGGAGATCAGGGAATCATCAGTAATCTGCTAGTATGGTGATGATCCCAAGGACAATATTCATTAGCCAGTGATAATCCGAATGCTTCATGGTGATGATCCCAATGTGGAATCTAGACTCCACTCAACTGATCAAACTAAAGTGTGAACTGAAGAGAATATTCTCCTAGAGGAATATTCTCCCTAAACTATATGAGACTGAATAATGACTAATAAGCATATGGAAAACCTTAGGGGAAAAAATTTCTTGGTGTGTGTAAAGTATCTCTAATAGCCCCCCCTTAGCATCACTATGGTGAAAATAAAGAATGGGTCCAGGGAACAAGGCCATGTTAGGCACTCAAATACAAAATATACACTGAAATAAATGAGGAAAGAGGGAAAACCTCATGGGAAAAACCCCCTCTCAAAGGATAATGTATGTTAAAAAAAAGAACTAATAGTTGTTAGGCGACTGTGTCGTTCACTCGAAAACGATTACACAGAGAATGGAATTTCTGCTTACTGAAGGTCTTGGTGAATATGTCTATAGTCTGTTTTAATGAAGGAAAGAACTACAGGTTGATGATCCCCTCATGTACTAAGTCTCAAATGTAGTGCATGCAGATCTTGATATGCTTTGTCTGCTACCTATGAACTAGATCTCTATAGAACTTTAGAGTGCTTTGGCTGTCACACCAGGTGACGATCGACCGATGAAATTGAATTCCCAACTCAGTGAGAAAATGTTTTAGCCACATAGATTGAATGGTTATGTTAACTACCCCTATGTAATATTCCTTGGCTAAATATAGAGAAATAACAACCTACTTATTTCTCCACCAACATATAGGCTTGGAACCAAGACTGAGTGAGTAACTAGATGTGGAATTGCGATCAATGCTATGGCCATCCTGATTAGAATTAGTGAACTCGATGAGATCCAATGTAGAGTCTTCTACATAGTGAATCTAAAAGGTGATGGTTCCATGTACATATTGAAGGATATGCTTTGCAACCTTCCAATGTCACTCATGCAACCCCTACATGAACCTGGAGACTGCTCCAACTGCATAGGAGAGGTCTGGTCTAGAGTGTGTGAGATAGAACAAGCTCCCCACTAGTTGTCTGTACATTGTACTATCAACCAATGGAGTGTCCCCTCCATTCTAAATCCTAATAGGAAAGGAGTCAGGGAAGACTTGCAATATTTCATGTGAAATCTCTCAAGGAGCTCTCACGCGTACTTGGTCTAAGACAATTTGATTCTTGATGCATCCTGACTGATATCGAGTCCAATGAAGTCAAGTAACCGATGATCAATAAAACATCAACATACAAAACTAGGAGTAGAAGTGAATAAACCATCTCAAGAATGTAAACATTTGTGTCTAACTTTTTTTTCCAAATGAAAATTATGCATTATATTAGATATATAATCAGTTTACAAAGTCGATTAATTCCATTACATTCAAAGTTCATGCCTTGACATTTCTCCATCAAAAATTCCATATCTACAACTCGAATTATTAATTCAAAATAACCACAGAGACTTCAAGAAGTCTGCCCAAAATAGGATTCAAAAGGAGAACTTAGCCAACATTATCCAAAATATAAGACTTCCCTCAAGAACACTAGTTGGTACTATTAAAAGACTCCCAAACTGCCTCCACATAACCACATAGAAACTGCAAGTAACAAGTAGATATTCTAATATAGCTTAATATAGTATCTTGGTCCCTCATGACCATCAATCCACTGATTGTATGCTAAATCTCCAGGTTGATTAGAAAGTGCCTTTTTGGATAATGAATTAGCCTCTTTATTTTCTTCTCTGTAGACATGGGCAAAGGTGATGACAAAAAATAGCTTTATGAGTTCCTTTACCCAGTCTTTCCATCATTCAATAGATATAACTTGCAGAGAACCATTATTTTTTTTTTTTGTAAGTAAGGATAATATTATATATAAAAGGTGCCTGCTAAAGCGTGGCATGTCTCCAAAAAACATTGTACAGCTGGCTGAGAATTCTGGACTGCCCCAACAGAGGGGAAACCAGTCCAGTCAGCATCCAGTCAGAGAGAACCATTATTATTTAGCCAATCGATAATAATTTTTGAATCCCCGAGGATGTGGATATCTCTAATAGACAGTTTGTGTGTCAAGGTGAGGATAGCCCAAATGCCCAAGAGTTCTTCTCTAGTATTAGTGCCCCTACCACAATTAAGGGTCCATCTATAAACAATGAACTCATCTAGTTGAATAATAATCTTGGCGCCACTTTGTTCCCCATTCCTCTGAGATGCCCCATGAAACCAACCAATGGTTCTATGCTTGGGTAAGATATGGCCAGTGCATCTACATTTTTTTTACAATTTTAAGATATTGTGGCTCGCTACAGTAGCAATAGTTAGAATTAAGATCTTCTCTATGGAAGGGTGTTTTGATTCAAATATGGCCAAATTTATTTCATTCTGGATATACCAGCATATAAACGCTGGCAGAGATGAGTAAGCATAGTTCCTTCTCAGCTAGTATTCAAAACATTCCAATATGGTGGAACTCGACCACCCAAAGAGAAACTTGAAATGATTGGTAATTTTACTCCAAATAGAAACAGTAAATGGACAATGAACAAATAAGTGAAGAACCGATTCCTCATTACCTATAGACAGAAGACACATTCCAGGACCTTTCCAACCTTGCTTGAGTAGATTTTTCCAGGTGAGAATCTTATCTTCAATGAGAATCCAAGAAAAGAGTTTTAACTTATGTGGGCATTCCCAGGTCCATAAATTCCTCTTCACTCCTCCATTATTCTTACACCACATCTCAGCAACCAAAGCATTGTATACATTCTTTGTATTTAAAAAACATGTACCATCCCCTCCCATCCACCTTAATTCATCAGTTGCATCTGTAAGAGAAATTTCGGCATAAATCAAAAGAAGCCTATACCTCTCCCATTTGGAGGCGAGGCCACCCACCAATCCTAGTTCTATACTATTTAACCAAGTGGTGCAAGACAGACCCATAACTGGAGCTCTTCTTGCTTGGAAGAGATAATACACATGATGCTCATTTAAATGAGAAATCAAATCCAATGATAGAAAGGAGCCTTTCCCCATCCCTAGAATCTCATYCTTTCCAATCATAATGGAAACCCCCACCCTCGGTTTCCATTATGATTGGAAAGGAGCCTTTCCCCATCCCTAGAATCTCATCCTTTCCAATCATAATGGAAACCCCCACCCTCGGTTTCCATGCCAACCAATGAACAAGTAAAGGGAGAGGATTTAACAGGTTCTTCAAACTCTGAGATCTAGATCTTGACAGTGGATCAATTGTATGAAGCCATGAAAACACTGATAAATGAGGATAATACTTATCTTTCAAGAACCACTTCCAAATCCCAGGCTGCATCAAACCTCGCCACAGTGATTTGGAAGCTCATGCCCGAGAAAAGAAATAGATTTTTCTTATCCCCCAACCACCAAATCTCTTTGGCTTAGCTAAAGTCTCCCAATTACACATATGATAGGAAGTTGAAGATTTTTCTCAAGACCACAGAAAAGAGAAAGTCATCATACAAATCTGATTTAAAATAGAACTGGAATGTTTTCTAATGCTAGCCAGTATACCGGCTACCTTTCCAACCCAGCCTTAATCAAAAGTTAAAACATATCTTCCTTCCAAAGAAAGAAAACAATTACACCAATGACAAATTCTCTATTCATATTTATTCAAAAGCCACTTCCAGTCAACCACCTTATAACTATCAAGTTATAAATAGTCTCCCAGGTATTTAAAACCCTTCAACAAACTCATAACACCATAATGGTATAGTGCTGAAAATTGGTTTAGTAGATCTTGTTGTACACTGAAATGATGAAAATTTGACTTATTTATGTTAATATCCAAACCGGAAGCAAGACAGAAAGAATTTAAAAGGGTATGTATTTCCTTCCATTTAAAAATGGAAGCATTGGACATTATTATCACATCATCCACAAACAGTAGATGGAGGATTCTTACCAATCGAGAGACTTTTATACCGGTCAACTTGCCTTCCAATTGGATTTTTTTTAGTGAGAGGCTCAAGTATTCCATCACTAATAAAAATAAAAGAGGAGATAGCGGGCACCTCTGAAGAATACCTCTCCCACTATTAATGAAATTTGTAGCTTCTCCATTAATCAGAATGGCCATTGATGTCRAGGTCACACAACCCATTATCCATTTAGTCATACGATGACCAAAACTGCATTGAATCAACATCAACCTTAAATAATCCCAATTTGTGCAATCATAATATTTTTTAAGGTCCAACTTCAAAATAATAGCCTGAAGTCTCTTTGCTTTGATGCTATGCAGGCACTCTTGTGCTATAACTATGGCATCTTGAATCTGACTCCCCTTGAGAAAACTCAACTGTTCCTCTGATAGAGACCAAGAGAGGATGGGTCTTATCCTTATTGTAATAATCTTGGTCACAATATTATAACATAAATTACAAAGAGCGATCGGGCGATAATTAGAAAAGGAGAGAGGCCGATTGGATTTTGGAATAAGAGCAAGAAATGTAGAATTGATCGTTCGACAAACTTCTCCTCGACATCTAGTGTCCTCAACCATGGCAAGTAAGTCTGTTCCAACCTAATCGAAAAAGAAAAGGAATAACTCAATTGTCCACCCATCTTGATCGGGACTCTTATCTTTTGAAAAACCCATTAATACAACTGATAATTCTTCCAAAGAAACAACCTTTTCTAAAGTAGTGACTTCTTCATCCAAAATAATCCTTGGGTAGAGTCAGATTGTCTCTAATTGTTCCTGTAAGTTAGACTTCCATTTATCTTTGAAGAAAGTGCAAAAATAGTTAACAACTTCTAATTTAATAACTTCCTGATCCGTATGCAGACGACCATCCTCATCAATGAATTCCCAAAGATATTTCTTATTTATCCTATAGCTGGCAAATCTATGAAAGAACCTGGTGTTTTTATCGCCACTCTTTATCCAAGTAGCCCTATCTTTCTGTCTCCATCTTTCATCTTCATCCAGTAATAGCTTGTTTTTCACTCCCTCCAAATGCTTACATTGTAAATCTAACTCATCATTAGTAGATCCATTGCTTTTTTGGGTATATAGAAATTCCAGATCTCCTTCCACTTTTATCAGAAGTTCCTTATCCCTTTTAAGTTTAAACTTAGACCATATTTTTACCCGACGCTTAAGAAGAGCTATTTTCTCAACTATCCTTCTTTGTGGGTATTCAATTAAATCAAAACGTTTATCAAACCAAGCCTCTCTAGTTAAAATTGTGAATGATTCATCTCCTAACCATATCAAATTGAACTTAAAAGGATGAACAGTCTTTGGAGTGCCAATATCAAGTTGTAAAAGTACAGGAGCATGATCAGATATGAAGGTGGACTCTACCCACGATCTGTATCTTGTCATTGGTCTAATCAAGTCCTCTGCCACAAAGAATCTATCTAGTATTTTAGATATGCTTGATTCCCCCAATCTTACATTTTTCCACGTCGGAACCAATTATGTTGGAGCCACATCCACCATAGGAGTATTTGTAAATAAATCCTTAAAAAAATAAGCCAGTGGATCTAAAGAGATAACAGTGCCCCAGATCTCTTTAGCATTTAAAGTAAAATTTAAATCCCCACCCATAATTAAATCATTTTGTAACATAATTCCTTTATCCACACATGTTTTCCAGAATGTCTTATGATCCATGCACTGACCATACACGTTCAACAGAGTAAGACTCCTCGTATCAGCAAAACTGGAACCTATAAAAATAATTCTGCCACAAGTAAGGATCGTGGAGAAATCAAAATAATGGGGATCCCAAGATACAAGTAGGCCACCTAAATTTCCAATAGAGCTAACAGCACAAGCCAACCAATCTAGATTTAATACAAACATAATATCCCTTGCCTTCTCATTACTGGTCAAAGTCTCTTGAAAAAAAATGATATGGGGTGAAATATTTGATATTCGGGTCTAACATATAACGTACAAATTTCTGTGACAATAGGTATGAGTCCATCTTGGCATACCATTCCCTCAGAGCCTTCTTGAGGCCATGAAGAGACTTCTTCACTCGAAAGACCAAAGATGAATCATGCATAAATCATTGGGGTTTCTCCATATAGATCTCCTCAGAGAAAACGTCATGAAGAAATGCATTTTTCATGCCCATCTGATGCAATTCCCATCCCTTGGATGTCGAAATGGAAAGTGCCAAATGTATGGAATCCATCTTTGCTACTAGAGAAAAGGTCTCATCATATTCAATGTCATGCAACTGTTGAAAGCATTTGGAAACTAGCCTAGATTTGTATCTTCTAACATATCCATCCGTTGCACTCTTGGTCCTATAGACCCATATGAACCTGACAAGTTTCATTCCTAAAGGAAGGGGAACTAGATCCCAGGTCTGGTTGTCAAGGAGGGAGTTGTACTCCTCCTGCATGGCGGATTCCAAAAAGGGATTTCCAATAGACTCACCATAAGACTGTGGATTTGAATACTGAACTAAGAAAATATTCCTAGGTGCATCAATTCAGTGGAAGTGAGTGAAATAAGAGACTCCTCAAAATCAGATTGAGTCATCCTAGTATCAACTGGATCCCCAACAAGATACCTGCATCTTGAAGAGTAGTCTTGGCCCACTTGGGCCCCTTCTCTAGCTCTGCATATGCATATTCATGCACTGACTCTACATTTGATTGTACTGACTCTATATCTATAACATTTGAATCCTCTAAATTAGAACTCTCATTTGAAGAAGAGTCGACAAGTGCATTCTCATCATCTCTGATAGGTGGAAGAACAAAAGTGTCTGCATGCGGCTACTGAAATACATGCGAGACACTTTCCTCGAATTGTAAACATCGCTCAATGATGAGCCAGTCCAAGTAAATATCAATGAGTCTATATCCCTTCACACCATCAGGGTATCCAACAAATATACACTATGTTCTCTGTGGATCAAGTGCGTTCCTCTTCTCAGAGGGAATCCTGGCCCATACATGTGAATCGAAAAAATGGAAGTGGGTCACTTCTGATTTGAGGCCGTTCCAAGAATCATATGGGATATTATTCTTGACAAATCTATGGTGAGATATTTTTTGGATGTAGGTTGCACAATTAAGTGCTTCGGTCCATAATCTTTTTGGAAGTGACTTTGCGTGTGGCATGCAAGATGCCATCTCTTTTAGAGATCTATTTTTCTGCTCAAAAACTCTGTTTTACTATGGAGTATAGGGAACTACGTGTTTTTCAATTCAATCCCCACCTCATGACAAAAAATGTGTATCTCATGGTTGGCATACTCTCCCTCTTTATCTGTTCATAGGACTTTGATTTTCTTTCTTGATTGTGTCTCAACAAGGGCTTTGAAACATTTGAGGTGTTGAAAGACCTCTGATTTTTTCCTGAGAAAGAAAATCCATGTGAATATTGAGAAATCATCAAAAAAAATGAGCATGTACCTTTCTTTATTGATTGATGGATTCATAAAATGACCCATTAGATCACTATGGATCAGATCTAAAGGAAAGGAAGCCTTTTGAGTCTTTCCTTTGTCGAATTTTTCTTGAGGGTGTTTTCCAAGAGCACATCGCTCACAAATTATTTTGGATAAGTGGATGTTAGGTAGACCATCAACCATTCCCTCCTTTATAAGTTGTTTCATATATCTAAAATTTAAATGCTCGAACCTTTCGTGCCATATCCTACTGCTTTCATCAGCATGGGTAAGCAGTAATGCAGAATTTGGTTCAATAAATTCAGAAAATGTGTAGAGTCTAGATTGATGATTTAACTCACCAGTAGAAACCCTTGAATTGGTTTTCATGTCATAAATATTGACTATATCATATGTGAATATGACTCTCATTCTAGTGCCATAGTTTTTCATCTAATACATGGAGAGAAGATTGACAAAACATTTGGGAACGTGTAGCACATTCTCGAAGCTTCTATTTGTGAGTTCAATTCTTCCTTTTATAGTGACCTCAACTAGAGATTTTTCCCCCATCAGAATAGGAGGACCTTTGAATTCATCTAGTGAAGAATAGACTTCTTTTGTAGAAACCATGTGGTGTGATGCTTCTAAATCTACGATCCAAACATCGAGAGAGGAGTTGATGGAAATCAAAGCATGGATATAATTTCCTTTCTTGGGATTTTGATCTTATGGATTCTTTTTTTATCCATATGGATTTCATGGCCTCCCACCTATTCCAACTGGTTCATTATGGCAGTTTTCCATTTTGGATTTTTTTCCTAGTTTTCGGGTCCCCA
>JASDQU010414142.1:0-10374 GCA_032191745.1 Picea mariana
GTATGGGTTTCCTTGGGAAATATCTGTCTCTGTGTTTCTCATATATGTGACTGATGTTGAATGTGCCATTGTTCATTTCCCTGCATTATTGTGATCATCATTGAGTGCCTTGTAAATATTTTAAAAGAAGCATAATTGTTTAAGAATTGGTGACAATTGATTCATCCCCCCCTCTCAGTTGTTCAACAGAGGGAGCGCTTGTTGCTTGAGATGCCATTTCCTCGATACCTTTTTCATTCTAAACCTAATCCATATCACTATTATGGTGTCATTAAATCCATTTCTATGAACGCCTTTGTAGAGGGAGCGCTTGTTGCTTGAGGTGTAATTTCCTCGATACTTTTTTCATTCTAAACCCCTTAATTTTCCTTTTGATACCCAATTATAATTTGCTAATCCCCTTTAAAAAGTTTTAAGCTTCATTCCTCCATTTTTTACTGGGATATAGTCATTTATATTTGTGCACTTGTTCGCATCAGGACAGGGGCGATTACCATTAGAGGGGGTAGATCTCAAGTTTTCCTAAGGATTTTATGGTGGCCTTTATCATTTATAGCATAGCATATATATAGAGCATCTACATCAACCTCTGGGAATTCAACCCCTTCTTCTCATGAGAGAATGGACCATGAACCATTACTGAAGTTTGGTATACTATGAGAAGCTCTAGGATGGAAAGTGTTAATTATGGTGGGGAACGAAATGTTACCCTTATGAGGGCCCTCAATAGTACCCCTTTTCCTAGGCGATGACAACATGGGACTAGGGAATAGAAGCAACAACTCTTGTAAGAGGGAGGGGGTGGGATTCCATTATAAGAGTACCTTCTTGGCTTGGTATAATCAACAACTCTTGGCTTAGATCATTCTCTAAATATATCTTGTTCGATGATTCTCAAAATCCTTTCTCTTCGTGTTACTTTCAGTGGTTGTTGTATGATGGGCTCATCGGTGCTTAATATAAGAAAATGACTTCAATGGCTCTTCTTTTAATACAAATGATGAATTTTGGTTCCTTTGATGTGGTTTGTATCTGTGGATTTCTTCCTAACTATTAATTTTACTTACAAATTCAACAACTATATTTTTTATACAATGTCTCAATGGTGGTAGCTTTTAATCTTTGGTATGGCAACCAACAAAAATTCTAGCAGTTATTTTCTCCTTTCGACGGCTCAATTTATTCGAATTGACATAGGATCTCTCATTCAACAAAACCAATGAGTACATTCAAACCCTTTATTTTCCAAAACCTTTTTCGATTAAATGTCACCTTCATTTCTTTATGGGCTCCGAATCTTTCATCATTGATCCCATGTAACAATTAGCAATGAATAGAAAAAGCATGTAGTCAATGATTTGACAATTAATGAACCATGAAACTCTCACAGTTAATGTAATGAATATACAAAACAATAAAGCATGGATAATACCCTGAGCAGAGTGAAATACTGATAGAGATGGATTTGAAAATTACACTTAATATTAACTTCAAGTCAAGTGATTACATGAACCTTATTAGTCCCTGCTGAAGGTGTAGAGGGACTATAGCGATCGATAATTCGTTGACTTCATATTAGTTTGTCCTTTGACCAAAAATATTTGCATAATCTCTATTGTTGGAACTAGAGAACTAAAAACATTGATTTGTATATAATAAAAAATGCCATATATGTCATGATCTGATTGGATAATAGATTGGAGGTCTTATTACCAGCTTCATTATTCCTAATGTTTTATATGTTAGCATATCCCAAGTTTTTGATCATCTACGGTCTTTCTGAATTTTTACTATTTTTATTAAAATGTTTAGATATCCAAAGTTTTGAGCATCGAGAGTTAGTTTTTTATTAGTTGACTTCATATTAGTTTGTCTTTTGACTAAAAAAAAAAATTGCATAGTCTTTATTGTTCAAACTATTGTTGTTATTATTATTATTATTATTATTATTATTTATTGTTATTATTTTATATTATTGTAAAATAATATAATAATTATTTTGCGTACATAAACAGACCTACCGCACTACATTCTTTCTTAAATGTTTACAGAGCGTGAGGCCCTTCGATGGTCCTAACAGACTTAAATGTTTACCTAACATGCCTCATAGACTTAAATTTTTACTTAATGGGCATGTTACAATACATTTTCCTCCAATTTGTTTTATACAATATTGTCTGCAGTGAATATGGGCAATATTGTTCTTTAGCGACATTTTTGGTTCATTGGTTAATGCTTGCTCGTTGCTTGTTCATTGGTTTCTTGTTTGCCTGTTGTTGTTGCTCTTGTTTGCCTATTGCTCTTATTGCAGTTTGCACGCTTGGGATTATGCAACCGCGATTGGAACTACACTTTTTTCATTCCCCATTGACAAGTGGGTTGCAGTGTCATGTTTACCTTCCTATTCGTTGTTTGTTGTTTTCTAATTTCAATACTGGAAATGCCTGAGTCAAAATCCTCTTGCAGAACATCCTTGTATGTGAGTACTATGACTAGAGAACCAAGAATGTGACATTGTCTTGGTCTTGTTCTTGAACGTCAATGTTCGACACATAACCCACCTCTATCGCATCCATAGTGACATATAAAAAAGGAAATCAAATTTTGTCCTCATTATTTCTATTCCTGGAAACCATACGTTTGGTGCATTTTTTCAAGTTGTTCCCTTCCAATCACATGTGCCCACTTCCATGTCTTGGAAATCAAACCAGGATTCGTTGGATAATAGAAATGTAAAAAAAATATGAGGTGTATTCTGAGAAAAAAATGCACCAAACATATGGTTTTCAGGAACAGAAAATGTGAGGAGAAAATTCAATTTCCTTTTTTATATGTCACTATGGCTGCGATAGAGGTGGGTTCTGTGTTGAACATTGGTGTTCAGGAACAATACCAAGACACCATTAAAGTATTGTTTATTTAGTCATAGTAGTCACATACACAGATGTTATGCAAGAGGATTTTGAGCATTCCCAGTATTGAAAATTCTTACTTGCAAACTGGAAAAAAACAAACAACGAATAGGGATGCAACCATGGCAGTGAAAATTACTTGTGAATGGGGAACGATAGAAGCGTAGTTCCAATTGCAGATGCAGAATGCCAACTGTGCAAACTACAACTTTCATAAATGTTTACACAGTGGGAGGCCTTTGGACGGTCCTCATAGCCTTAAATGTTTACCTGACCGGCCTCACAACTTGAAATGTTTTCTTAACATGTGTGTTACAATACATTTTCCTCTTATTTTTTGATACAATCTTGTCTGTAATGAATTTGGGAAATATTGTTCTTCATCGGCATTCCTGGTTGACTGGTTGATGCTTGTTTGTTGGTTCGCTAGATGCTTATTATTGTTGTTTGATTCAACTTTGCAGACTAGTTGAGGTCCTGCAGCTGCAGTTGGACCTCTTGATACTTGTTCATTGGTTTGGTGTTTGTTGCTTGCTCTTGTTTTCTTCAACTTTGCAAGGTTGGGGTCATGCATCTGCAGTTGGACCTGTTGTTGCAGTTTACAGGCCAAGGGTTGCACTTCTCTCATTCCCCATTCACCAGTGAGTCTCAGTGTCGTGGTTGCATTCATGTTCATTGGTTTTTGTTTGTTATTTCCAATTTGCAAGTATAAATTTTCATTATTGGGAATGCCTGAGCCAAAATCCTCTTGTAGAACATCTTCGTATGTTACTACTATGACCAGAGAAACAAGAGTGTGATGTTGTGATCCATATTCGGATCCAAGAGCTTGATGGGGCTTAGAAAGGACTAAAACTCAATGTTCTTAGAATGACGTCAAAACAGACATGTGTGTAGGTCTTGTTGATACGAACCCAACACAACTTGAATGGGCTCAAATGGACGTCGTATGCTTCTGATATCGCGTTTTGTTTGAAAAGTTAAACAGGCAAAAATTTAACAGGTGAACAGTCAAAAAGTCAATGCTGACGTCATGCTGACATGGAAAAGGTACAATTGACAGGTTGTACAGATGATGTGGTCCAACCAAGAGGTGACACATGTCACCACTAAAAGGGTGTCACGTGACATCCATACAGTTGACGTGTCAGTCTCGGATGTTGACACGTGGCAGACAGAGACAAGTATGGATGGCGGACAAGTGGTCCAATCGTTGACTGACACGTGGTGGGTGTGCTTACATGGCCAATTTCTGACAAGGAATAGTAGGACACTGACACATGGGAAAATCATTGGTTGAAAAGTGGCGTCTGAAATGGAGAATAGGGTGGTGCCACATGGCCCAGACGTGAGCTGCCACATGGCATCCTGTGGTTGGCTCATTTGGTTGTATGCAAAAATTATGGTCTTTTCGAGTTTCGAACTCGTGACCTCCAATAGGATGTAACACCTTGGGAATAGGTCGGGTTCCATTGCACCAAGCATGAGACTTGGTTATACAACCCACTAAATTAAATTTAAAGTGTGTTTAAGTGTTGAATGGGGGCGGAAAGGGTTGGGGCAAAGCCCCAAGCCCACGGATTGTAGAACCCACATATGACCACAAGCCCGGAAGCTTCCAGGGTTAAGCCATGGGTGCAAGGGCCACGGGCTATAGTTCGTATCCCTTACTATATGCACAGGAGTTCTATTATGTGGGCATGGGAGTTATGGCTATGAATTAGCCTTTGGATCTAAGAGCTCAACCATATGACCAGATATTTGGGCTAAGGGGGTCAGCACACAGCCCTTTGGGCTAGCGCTTGGCCATATTAATAGCATATGACTGAGTATTAAGGGGTTGCATGCCTATTTGGGGGGCTTATGCCTATATTAAAACTAAAATGGGTTTTAAACCTATAGTTTAGTGATTTTCTCACTAAGTTTTGAGCAGTTTTGGTTATTTTTCCATATCTTGGTGGATATTGGGCCAAATTGATTGCCACAAGAAGTGGGATGTTAGGATTTGATCCCTCTAACTCATGGATATATAAAAAAATACATTTTGAGGTTTGAAACAAGAAAGAATCAACAAATAATATTGAATCAAGTCGAGGAAGAACTTGCGAAGGTCAAGTAGTCTTGAGCAGTGCAGAGTAGCTGAGCTTTGGAGGCAGTTTTTGGGATTTCTACTATTCCGCTTTCAGTGTCATCCGTTGCATCAGGTTTCTGAGATAGAGAAGAATACATTTAGTCAGTCAGATCCCTATATGATTTAATTTGAATGCATATTGTAAAGCATTGAATATTGAATAGAGAAAGCTCCCTCACTGAAGACAAAGGCCCGGAGACGTAGGCAGATTTTTCCAAACTTCATTATCAACTTCTTGTGTCCAATTTGTTGATGGTTTTCTTCTTTATGTGATATGATATTCTCTTCATATTATAATCTTGTTTCTTGTCTTTATATTCACATGCACCATCAAAAAAAGGTCTTGATAAAATTGAGGTCATAGTGCGTAATTGTTAAGATTTGATATTTGGATCAAGTTGTATCAAAGCAGGCTGACTTTTGCAAGAACTGTGAATATGGGGAAAATCTTGAAGAGAGCCAGACTCCAGGAGATCAAGGAGATCAACCAATCAATTCAGTGAGAGAATGTTGAATTGCGAATATTGGTACAGATTCTCGAGGAAGACAGGGAAATAATGTGAACATTAATGTTGGCAATGGAAGCAAGGCCAGTTGGAGGAAATCCTTCAGTTAGAAGCTCGAGCCTTGTCGGGGATGATGGAACTTATCCATTCCAAAGGAAATCTGATGAGGATGATTCATATACTCATGCTCCTTTAGTTGAGGATAAATCGGTAGGAGAAGCCATTGGCACATTCTCTTCACCAGAGGAAAGCATCCAATACACTCCATCATCTCTTGTAGTTGATCAGGAGTTGGAATCCGACCATCCAGAGATTGCATCATTTGATAAGCATACCAAAGGAGTCAGTATGAGAATGTTATCCAATTTCAGATACCATAAGGGACAATTCCTTGGAAAATATGGCCAAGGCAGAGCCGAGCTGATTGAAGTGAGTGAGCATCCACTCCGGGAAGGATTGGGATATGTAGGAGAATCTTCTGAGGAAGACAGCCTAGTGATTCATTGCACACACTATCAGAAGTTCGGACATGATGTTGACCACTGTTGGGTGTGACATCTATATTTGACACCAAAATGGTTTCAAACTCGGCAAGGAAAATAGGCAGCTCGAGCCAGCAGCAACGCAAATGGTGAGTCACGAAAGAAAGGTAAAAAGGTAGAAAGGTATAAATCCCCTTCACCCACCTTTACTGATGAGCATGCTAGAAGCATGGATCTTATCAGAAAAATGATTCCATGCACATTTTGCAGCAGAAATAACCATTGTGTTGCAGACTACTGGAAACAAAAAATATATGGAAGAAATATCATGGCGACAAGAAGTACGCCAAGACGTGATGATGTGACACTGCAAGTCAAAAAGAATCTGCAAGTAAAGTCAGCGCAGCCAAGGCAGGAGTCAGAGAAATACAAGGGGGATTCGACTTAGTAAGGGCATGATTCCATCAATTTTATTTGAGCAAGAAACACTTGCTCACATTTTTAGAAGAGAGTACATTGTGAAGATATTTGTTTGAAGCTGCACCCATAGTTGCGACGCTCAACAAAGCTTGAAGGGCCCGAGCAGAAGACGAATGTTGCAAAGGAACAGAAGGACGATGTCGAGGAGCAAAAGGATGCTGCAAGAGGGAAGTAGGCGGATGCTGCAGGAAGTAGAAGAATGACGATGGCACTATGTTGGCAGGAGATGGATCATCAGCCTGGAACTAGGCAGATTTTATGCCCTATATGTAAATCGAGTCAGTGTCATTTTCATTGATGTAATAAAAGTGATTTGATTTATGGAATCACTTATTGAGTCTAGTTAATGTTAAGTCTAGGTTGTTTGTGATTTGTTGATGGATGTGAGTATATAGTTGATTGATGTAATAAACCTTTTGGGGACCAAAAGTTCTTTAGCGGGAAGGTGTGATCCAAATTAAGATCCAGGAGCTTGATGGGGCTCAGAAAGGCCTAAAAATAAATGTTCTTAGAATGATGTCAAAATGGATGTGTGCATAGGCCTCATCGATATGAACCCAACGCAACTTGAATGGGCTCAAACGGATGTCGTATACTCCTGATATTGCGTTCTATTCGAAAATTCAAACAGGCAAAAAGTCAACAAGTCAACAGTCAAAAAGTCAATGCTGACGTGGAAGAGGTAGAGTTGATAGGTCATACAGATGATGTGGTCCAACCAGGAGGTGACACGTGTCACCACTGAAATGGTGACATGTGACATCCGTACAACTGATGTGTCATTCCTGGATAATGACACGTGGTAGGCAGAGATAGGTACGGATGGCGGACAAGTGGTCCAATCGTTGACTGACATGTGGTGGGTGTGCTTACGTGGCCAATTGATGACAGGGCAGAGTATGTCACTAACACATGAGCGAATCATTGGTTGAAAAGTGGCATCTGAAATGGTGAATAGGGTGGTGCCGCGTGGCCCAGACGTGGGTTGCCACATGGCATGCTGTGGTTGGCTCATTTGGTTGTATGCAAAAATTATGGTCTTTCTGAGTTTCAAACTCGTGACCTCCAATAGGATGTAACGCCTTGGGAATAGATCGGGTGCCATTGCACCAAGCATGAGACTTGGTTATACAACCCACTAAATTAAATTTAAAGTTTGTTTAAGTGTTGAATGGGGGCGGAAAGCGCTGGGGCAAAGCCCCAAGCCCACGGATTGTAGAACCCACATACGACCACAAGCACGAAAGATTTCAGGGATAAGCCATGGGCATGGGGGCCACGAGCTATAGTTCATATCCCTTATCATATGCATAGGAGTTATGTTATGTGGGCGTGAGAGTTATGGTTGTGACTTAGCCTTTGGATCCGAGAGCTCAACCATATGACCAGATATTCGGGCTAAGGGGGCCAGCGCACAGCCCTTTGGGCTGGCTCATGGCCATATTAGACTGAGTATTAAGGGGTTGTGCACCTATGTTTTGGGCTTATGCCTATATTAAAACTAAAATGGGTTTTAAACCTATAGTTTAGTGATTTTCTCACTAATTTTTGGGCAGTTTTGGTTATTTTTCCATATCTTGGTGAATATTGGGCCAAATTGAGGGCCACAAGAAGTGGGATGTTGGGATTTGATCCCTCTAACTCATGGATATATAAAACAATCCATTTTGAGGTTTGAAACAAGCAAGAATCAGCAAAGAAGGTTGAATCAAGTCGAGGAAGAACTTGCCAAGGTCAAGTAGTCTTGAGCAGTGCAGAGTAGCTGAGCTTTGGAGGCAATTTCCGAGAGTTCTACTACTCCACTTTTAGTGTCCTCTATTGCATCAGGTTCTGAGATAGAGCAGAATACAGCTAGTCAGTCAAAGCCCTATATGATGTAATTTTAATGCATATTGTAAAGCATTGAATATTGAATAGAGAAAGCCTCCCTCACTGAAGACAAAGGCCCGGAGACGTAGGCGGATTTTTCCGAAATCCTTTATCAACTTCTTGTGTCCAATTTGTTGATGGTTTGCTTCTTAATGTGATCTTATATTCTCTTCATATTATAAGCTTGTTTTTTTTCTTTATATTCACATGCACCGTCAGAAAAAGGTCTTGATAAAATTGAGGTCATAGTGCGTAATTGCTCAGCTTCGATTTTTGGATCATGTTGTCTTGGTGTTGTTATTGAGAGACGTTGTTCGCCAGAGATCCCACCTCTGTCGAAGCCATAGTGACATATAAAAAAAAAGGAAAATAAATTTTTTCCTCGTATTTTTTGTTCTTGAAAACCATGAGTTTGGTGCATTTTTTTCATGTTGTTCCCTTCCAAAACGTTTATTCCCCTTTGAATTTCAATGTTGGGCTCAAAACCCGCCTATGTTGCAGCCATAGTAAGATATAAAAAAGGAAATCAAATGTTCTCCCCATAATTTTTGTTCCTGGAAACGATACGTTTGCTAGAAAAATGAGAGTGTGATGTTGCCTTGTTCTTGTGTGAAAACAATACGTTTGGTGCATTTTTTTCATTTTGTTCCCTTCCAAAACATCTTGTTCCCATTTGAATGGCAATGTTGGGCACAGAATCCATCTCTCTTGCACCCATAGTGAGATATAAAAACTAAAATCGAATGTTCTCCTCATATTTTATGTTCTAAAAACCATACGTTTGAGTGCAACCCTAGCACTGAAACTTACCTATCAATGTGGAACACTAGAAACACAGTTCCAATCGTAGATGCAAAATCCCAACGGTGCAAAGTGCAACAATAGGGTCAGTTGTGTATGTAGAACTTCAACCTTGCAAAGTTGAAGCAAACAAGAGCAAGCAGCAAACAACAAACAAGTGAGTGAATTGATAAGGCATTGTTTATTGACTACTATCGGCCTACTGTTTTGTGACTAAATTCCAGAATAGAGGGAATGGGCGTGGCCACACACTGTTGTGGACATAGGGTGCATCGGTCTATGGAAATGACAACATCTCATAGATGGAGCAGTTTCTAGACAAATGCATGACATGCAGCACAGATCATTTGGAATCCAGGGCTTGCCAAAGTTCATAGACATTATCATACAAGATGCTGTAAAAAATGAAAAAAAAATCACATTTCATATACAACTCCCCTATGCCGCCAATGAGAACAACAAGAATCATAGAGACAAATAGTTTGGAAGACAATGTTCTCATTGAGAAATATAAATCTTTTTTTGCATTTCTAGAACAATGAGACTTTGATGACTTAGTGAGCTTCCAAGACTTCTTGGCAGAGCTAAATCTAACAGAATTTGAGTGCATTCAATGCATACAATTTACACTTAAATAACCAACAGTTTTCCTTAAATAAAAACTTTTACATATATGCAACAATAGTTTCTCTAAGTACCAGCAAGTTATGTGGAATGCAAATACAGACGTACAGTATGTACTCAATGCATATGCCACATCATCATATTGTGCCTCATACATGGAAAAAGTTGACAAATCTATGACAAGTACATTCAGAAGAATAGGCAAAGAACATGAAAGAAATCATATTGATACTCTACAAATGATACATGCACTTGGAAATACATTGCTTAATCTTCAACAAATAGTTTCTCAACAAACCGTCAACGTTGCACTTTCCCTGCCCCTAGATTGTGGTTCAAGGAAATGTGTCTTCACAAACACATCTCCACTTGAGAAACACAAATTGGAACATGGTTCTACATTTGGGCCACCAAAAATACTATTAAAATAAAATAATATGAAAAATGTTGAAATAGATATAAACAACATCTCTTTGGACTTGAACCAGAGTTTGTTGAGCTCCAACTATATTTCATAGCTGAGAATGTTTTCCCATAGTTAATGTGTTTATATGGCTTCATAATTATCA
>JASDQU010414143.1:0-10375 GCA_032191745.1 Picea mariana
TTATACCATTTATGTCACTTCCTTTTAACATTAGGGCCCACCTGACACTTTCTTATTTTGTAATTCTTTTCTTTAATTATCTTCAGGGCCTACATGTACTTCCTTCTTCAATTCACTTTGTCATATTCAAAAATTCATTTCTCCTCAACCATGAGGATCCACATGATGTGCCACATACCACCGGAAACAACATGATGTATACTATCCATCCATGGGTGTTGTATCTACATGTGCATTTTCCTTCATGTCCAAATACCTTCATCAATCTTGCGGTCCAAAACCCATGACTAGGGTTGACATCAATGACAACAACCAATCTTCCAACAACCCTCCAAGCGTGATGCCATCCACACACTACCTTTTGAAATTAATTTGTGACATCCTCAATTTCAGGTTCGATTAGGCAACGCAACAAGAAACCAAGGGGTTCCTTCCAGCACAATTGTCCTTCTATAATACAATACTTAATTGCATGTAGTTTTAATGTTCGGGCCTTTGATGGATTCATATCACTTGAACACTGAAGAGTGAGGAGATGCAACGATGTCGCGGTACCATTCGGAGGAAGAATATTTCTCTTTGATATGAACTGTGGGGTTTTGGTCATCAAGCTCTCCCATGTATGGAATAGACTCATGCGATTCTATGTGGTTTATCCTAAGTGCTCTGAAATTTGACCCTGCTAATAATTTTTCCAGGCCTTGACCTTTAACCAGCTTGGTTGGTTTAACCTCTAGGTCGAACTCTTGGATTTTGGCTAACCACCGACCTCTTCTACCATCACTGTCTAGCTGTACCAATATATCTTTGACATAGCTTGTTGGCACATAGGCAATTATTCTGGAGTGCAATACATAGGTTCTGAAATATTTGAGAGATTTGACCATCGCGTAGGCTTGTTTTTCCAGTATGTCATATCTGGTTTGGGTGTCTCTGACACTTTTGCTGAAAAAGGCTATCAATTTTTCAAAACCTTGTTCGTTCTTTTGTAGGAGTACAACTGCGATAGTATGCTCAGATGCGAAAGAGAAGATTTGAAATTATTTAGTATAGTCGAGGCTAGCCAGTACTGGAGCTTCGCTTATATCTTTTTTAACTCATTCGAATGATGATTTATCTTCAAAATTCCACTTGATTTCACTGTCTTTCTTCAACATATCTGTGATCAATTTGACAATTTCAACAAAGTTAGGGATAAATCTTCTTAAAAAAATTATTTTCCCTAAAAAGGACTAGATTTATTTTTTATTTCTAGGGATATTTATCATATAAATAGCTTCGATTCGCTTGGGGTCGACCTTAATTCCATATTTTGAAACTATATGACCCAGAAGCTTGCCTTCTCGCATAGCAAAATGAGACTTTTTTGGGTTAAGAGACAAACCAAATTTTCTTCATTTTTCAAAGGTTTGTTTGAGATGGACCAGATGTTCTGCATCAGAATTCGAGAAGACTATTAGATCATCCAAGTAAATAACAACAAACTTATCCCTCTCACCAATGAAAGCTATGTCCATTACTCTTTGGAAGGTGGCCCCTGCATTCATCAAACCAAATGGCATTTTGTCATACATGGAAGTTCCCCACGGAGTGGTGAATGTAGTTTTTTCTTTATCTTCTTTGTGGACAACAATTTGGTTATAACCTGGAAAACCATAAATCATTGACATTCTATTAGCTCATACTACTTTTTCCAGGACATGGTCCATTTTTGGCAATGGGTAATTATCCTTCAGGGATGACCGATTTAAATTTATGAAATCTACGCAAAGTCTAATTTCTCCACTTTTCTTCTTGTCAGGTACCATATTTTCTACCCATTCAGAATATCTAAGTGGAACAATAATATTTGCATCAATGAGCTTCTTGACCTCTATTTCTATTACAAACAAGAGGATAGGATTTATCTGTCTCAACTTTTGTCTAAAAGGTTTGATACCATGTTTCAAGGGAAGTTTATGTTCTATCACAGAGGTATCATAAGTCTTTAAATCATCATATGACCAGGCAAAGACATCTTTAGATTTTTTAAGAAATTCAACATATTTAATGTTTACCTGAGTTGGAAGGTATTTAGATAGCTTGACTATCTTAGGTTCTTCTTTATTCCCTATGTCACAGTCTTCAACTTCCTCAGGCTGAGGTCATAGGGTAGACATTAAGGGTATGTCAACTTTGTCAAACAATCCTTCTAATAGTATCCGACCTCTGGGTATATGATTATTCTTGAGGACTAACATCCGATGATTTGCGATATTATCTTGGAACTTTTCATGATCTTCATCTTCTTGCATGATCCAGATATGATTGTTCTGATTTTCTTGGTCTATATGAGTCTCGGAGAATTCATCAACCATTTCTAGAAATTGCTTGATCTGTTCATCATCTTCAAAGACCTGCCAGTGTTGCACATTATTCGATATTGATGGTCTGTGTCTCATTTCTATATGGTAATTTAGCTTTAGGACCACAAGAGGCAAAAACTTCGCAGTTTCTTTAGCCAAGGAATCAACTTGTTGATTTTCCATTCTTGAGATGTGATGAATGTTGAAAGATGATAAAAAATTATCGATTAGATCCTAGGAACAATTCTTGTATGACCTTAGTCTCGGATGTTTAGCCTGATATTGCTACTTTATTTTCTTTACGATAAGTTCTTAATCACCATAAACTATTAGATCTTCAATTTTTAGTTTCCTAACAACCTCCAATCCTAAAACCAGAGCCTCATATTCACAGACATTATTTGTGTAATCGATTTCCCACTGTAGTCTGTATGAAAAGGGAATGACATATTCCTCTTCGGGTGAAACAAATAACACCCCTGCTATTGGTAACTATAATTGCTTATTAGTTAAAACAATCAAGTGTTACATAAATTGTCAATCCAGGGAAGTCTATTTATTTCAAAGGAAATTACACACTGTATATGCTCAATCTCAAAAGAAATCCAAAGTTGTAGTAAAAGTTACACTAATCACACCTTACTTTGAACATACTGAATTTCTACTCTGAATTATAGTAAAAGCAATCTATCTAGTGCAGAGTTTAAGATTCAAAAGGAAATAATTATCAGAAGAATCTTGGATTACATTAAGAAACAGTAACCTAGGAGAAATGAACCTTTCAACATACTGCAAAGAAGACTAACTATTCTGTAATAGAGAACATGACCCTATTCCCCAAAGTAGGAATCTTCAACACCTGTCTCTGACTATCACACTTTCATAAACTCATTCTGCAAATAGAATTACCAATCAAAATGATTAACAATTACCGAAGACTACTATTCTGTAACAGAGAATAGGACACTATTCCCCAAAGTAGGAATATTCAACACCTATCTCTGACTATCACACTTTCATAAACTTATTCTGCAAATAGAATTACCAATCAAAATGATTAACAATTACCTAGGAATGAATTGTATGAAAACGATGTAACAATTAGTGGAAACAAAGTTTCAGCAAAATAGAGTTTTAACAAGGTATAGATAAAAACAATACTAACACACTACNAAACTAATGGGTGAATCTTGTGAAGAAGGCGGGCCCTCTCCTTCTCACAAGATTCCCCAGAAATGAAAGGAACTAAGAAGGAATGCTCAAAATGATCTTTTATTCATCTGTCAAATGTGACGAGTTACAATATCCAAAGTGAACACGCTCCTTCTTTGTAATTCCTCTCTAGCTAAGCCTTTCATAATCTCCCCTCTAATGCTCATTTCTCTCCTATTTAAAGAGGAGAATCCCCTTAATACAATTAAACATAAAATTACATGTGTACATACAAATCCTATTCTTAGTATGATCTAATCTTCTATGCTGGAATAGGATATTCTGATCTCCTGTAGCAAAATGCTGTTACAGTGGTTGTAATGGTGTTGGATTGAGGTACGACTGTTGCGACCAGTGTAACAGCTCCTTTATTTATCTTTTCTTGTTATTTCTATATGTGAAATACTGTTTTAGCATCGCAAATCACGAACTGTTTCAACAACGGTATTTGCGTACTGTTTGACTGTTTCAACAACGTGGTCTTCAAGCAACAATGATGGTTGTAATGGTGCTGGCTTAAGGTACAACTATTGCGGCCAGTGTAACAACTCCTTTTTATTGTTACTGCTGTATGTGAAATGTTGTTTCAGCATCACAAATCATAGACTATTTCAGCAACGAGATTTGTGTATTGTTTGACTGTTTTAGCAACGTGGTCTTCAAGCAACAATGATATATTAACTGCAATCTTCAAACTGTTTCAGCAACTATATATTCCTGATTAATGGCTAAGTATGAGAGTAATGTAAAATTACATGTAAAACAAATTAAACATAAGAAAAGAGAAGAAATGTTATATACCTTTGGAAAAATAGATTAAGGTGATAATGTAGGCTTAAATATGAGTGGGAAAATGATGTAATGATAGCAAAAAGTATGAGAAAAAAGGTACATTATAGCGTCCTAACATCCCCCCCAACTAAAAAGGTTGCATGTCCTCAGGCAACTTCAGTCTGAATCAGAATCCGGATACCGACTCTGGGTGTGCAAATTACTTAAGCAATAGCTATAGAAAGTACTGTTTGTTGGGGCTCTGAATCCTTGAACACATTGTAGCCTTTGATAGGCTGCTGCTTCAACCTTCTTGGGAAACTTATGATGAACTTGATACTTCTCTGTTGGCATCCACAGAATGGGAAAATGGAACTGATAACCTATCCAATTTTCAATGCATTGCTGGACACATTTGATGTAACTAGGTACCTGGGAGATTGCTGTCTCAAGATTTGTAGGACTAAAGGGATTGTGCTCCTACTTTTTCTCAGAAGATTGTTGCCAAAACATGTTATTTTCTTTTAGGGAGGCAGTCTCTATGGATTTAATAAACTGTTGACAACCCTGAAGTACTGTTTCCTATAATTGCCGTATATATTGAGTCATCTCTGGTTTCTTCAAAAATTGATAATATTCTGCAACAAAGGTGGTAGCGTTTTGTGGTTCTGGCCATATCCAGAGGAGACGGTTATCTTCATTATGCTTGGCAGCTAGAAAATCATTTTGCCACGTAATTTGGTTGGCAAGGAAGGAGACAAGTGCCCAAATCTAGATATCACCAACAAGAGGGTTAAGATTAAGCTGTCTGTTCTCAGGAATGGCTTCATTATGAAGATATACCTCACATAATAGATGTTGATCAGTAGTAGAGGCTTCTGCAAAATTTTGAACAAAATCTTCTGGTTTGAACACTCCATAGGGTCTTCCTTCTTTGATTGATTTAATCTGAAAGAATGCAAGTCGTTCTATAAGGAAAAGAGAGTAATTTGAGGATGGTTTCCCAGCAGCCAACAATTTTTGTACCAAATCAAACATCAGGAGCAATTTTCCTTTTAACTCTTCATTCTGCTTCTTATGGGCATGAAATTCTTTGCGTGTTTTCTCCAAAGCTTCCCAGTTTGAATAGATGTGGTTCAGCCAAAGTAGTCTGTGCTCCTGCAAACTTTTGTCCTGTGTAATAGCAGACTCCTTTTTCCATTTGTCCATTATTACTTTCTCATTCCATGGTTGAGTTTGTGTTTCAGCATCACAAGTGGTAGGATGAGGTAAGGTCTAAGTGGCTTGTTCCAAAAGAGTAGGGGTAGTGATCTTGCTAGGAGGGGCAAATTCATCAATAGACAGAGTTTGTGTTTCAACATCATAAGTGGTAGGCTGAGGTAGGGTCTAAGTGGCTTGTTCCACAAGAGTAGGGGTACTGATCTTGCTAGGAGGGGTAGATTCATCAATAAGCAGAGTTTGTGTTTTAGCATCATAAGTGGTAGGCCGAGGTAGAGTCTGAGTGGCTTGTTCCACAAGAGTAGGGGTACTGATCTTGATAGGAGGGGCAGATTCATCAACATGCAGAGTTTGAACAACTTTGCTAGTGAAAATAGGAGCTTCGGATTTAACAGTTGCTGTAGGCCAAGGTTCCTATAGATTAGCTTTGCTTTTTGGAATTTTTGAAGGTCCTACTAGTTCTTATGTAACAGTAGGGCGTTCCTCTTTTTTAATTGCAAAAGTTGTGGGTGCAGGGGAAGCTCCAGGCATTGGTATTTGAACCACTTTGTAGCCTACTTGATTATAAATATCCCCACATTGGCTGCACATATACTCTCTATACTGACCATCTTTTGTGTTTTTCTCTGTCATGGCTGCTACATGAGCTAAGGTATACAAATTAAGTTCCCTGTCATAGGCTTCCTTTGCCATACCAACTCTTGCTTGTAAGCTTCCAGTTCTGATCTTATAAACTCATTGTCTTGTAAGAGAGAAGACATTGTTGGTTCTGGTTGTTGATCTGTCATCAATGTATCAGGAGGGGTAACTGGTTTTTGTGTAACGGTCACAACCTCAGTAGCTGGTTCTTGTGGAGCGACTACAAAATCAGCAACGGATTCTTGTGTTTCAACTACTTGATGTAAAGAAAATAGTGTTTCATCACCCTGGGCATGTGATTCTTGAATTTTAGGAGTAAATTCAGTAGCTGGTTCTTCTGTTTTAGCTGTAGCTAGTTCTTGTGTAACAACTATAGCTGGTTCTTGTGTTTCAGCTACTGAATGAGTAGCTAGTTCTTGTGTGACAACTACTGAATGAGTAGATGGTTCTTTTTAACTCTTCATTCTGCTTCTTATGGGCATGAAATTCTTTGCGTGTTTTCTCCAAAGCTTCCCAGTTTGAATAGATGTGGTTCAGCCAAAGTAGTCTGTGCTCCTGCAAACTTTTGTCCTGTGTAATAGCAGACTCCTTTTTCCATTTGTCCATTATTACTTTCTCATTCCATGGTTGAGTTTGTGTTTCAGCATCTGATTCTTGTATTTTAGGAATGAAGTCAACAACTAGTTATTTTGTTTTAGTTGTAGCTGGTTCTTGTGTAACAACTATAGCTGGATCTTGTGTTTCAACTACTGAATGAGTAGCTAGTTCTTGTGTTTCAGCTACTGAATGAGTAGTTGGTTCTTGTGTTTCAACTACTGAATGAGTAGCTGGTTCTTGTGTGAAAACTACTTGATGTAAAGAAAATGATGTCGCAGCACCTTGGGCCTCTAGTTCTTGTGTTTCAGTGCCCACGGGTTGAACAGATAAAAATTCTGAGATTTGAGAGGGTGGAGGTGTATGGGTTCTTAGCAAAATGGGTTGGGGGTTTAGGGTAGTGGCAATAGTTGCTACTTTGGTTGAAGCCCTCATTCATTTTTTTGGTAAAAAGGAAGGAAAGGTAGTAGTTTGCTTCTTCCTTTTGCGAGTGGGTTTTTCCTCAGTGATGGGGTAGGGAGGGTTATCAAGTTTGTCTACTTCAGAATCATCGCTAAGGATATGAACAGTAGGAGTAGATGATTCTGGTAAATTGTGGGGAGGACTTGGTATGGTAGGAGGGCTAATTGGATCCGTAGGTAGATTAATAGGTATTTCCGGAGGGTCAGGAAGGTTTTGAGGTTTCTCTTCATGAGGATGTTCAACAACTTCCTGAGGGTTTATGGGTGGATTGTTTAGGAGAGGATTTTGTTGGAAAAAAGACTTTTGGATGAGTAATTGAACGATACGGTGATGGGTGAGGGAAAGGATTTGATTTTTATCCTGTTTACAGTAATGTGACATATTTCTAAGACATCTGAGTAGATAGTAAGGAATATTTACCAGTCTAGCATGTCGTAAATAAGATAACAAGACAAAGTCGTACTGGTAAACTACCTAGTATCGGCCTTCATAGGTAAGGTAGTTCTTGACAAACTCCGCAACTTTCGGCCAAGGAGGAAACAACGAGCTAAGTCGAACACCCCAGGATTTAGGCTCAACTTGTTCTCCTGGCAAGAGAAAATCCTACTGGGCATTGAGAATAATGTGTTTGCGGCTGAACCAATGAATGCCAGTGATAGGAAGACCCGAAACCTGTGCTATATCATCCTCTGTGACTAGAATTCGAACCCCTTGAACAATAGAATGTCTTGAAGAATATTCCGAGCAAATTGAAGAACCTGTTGTTGATCAAATCCCTGGAGCCTCTGAAAATAACCCAGCCAACCTGCCTGCTGAAAGATTTGGTAGACTTCTGGATACAATTCTAGCAGGGTTGTCGTGGCGGGTTCATATCGTATAACAGGACCTCCCATAGCTATTCAGCTCAGTAGAATGCATAGTTAGGGAGTCAAGTAACCGCACCTGAACAGAGTAAGTTTTGTGGATGAGGGCATGCAAATGATGGTGAAAAAAAATGAAATGATGGGTAAAAAGAAGTGACGGTAGTCGGTTCATTTAAAATGATGGCATAAAATTTCGATATTCCCCCCCCCCAACTATGACTAAAATAGTGAATGATAATAATGAATTAGGATCTTCTCATTATCCATAGTTCAATTGTATTTACATATAAAGTTTACATACCTCATCTTTACCTTTGATTCGTACTTTGAAAACTATAGTGCCTGTCCATAATAGATCTGCAGTAATCATGGGAGAGACTTTGGATTTATGAGAGAAATTGTATCAAGGGTTTGTTTAATCATGGGAGAAGGTAGTGAAAGGACAGAATGTAGTATGAAAATAGGAGAAGTGAGAGAAAAAGAGCTGAAAAAGATGTTTTTATTGACAGGAAATGCTAAAAAAGTGGTGTTTCAGCAAGAGGAAAAGAATGGAAAAATGTTTGCTGAAGAGTGATGTTTTAACAATGGAAAATACTGCTAAAGAAATGGTGTTTCAGCAGCAGGGAAAATGAGGAAAATGTTGCTAAAGAGTGGTGTTTCAGCAATGGGAAAATGGGAAAAATGTTGCTGAAGAGTGGTGTTTCAGTAATGGGAAAAAAATGGAAAAAATGTTGTTGAAGAGTGGTGTTTCAGCAATGGGAAAATGAGAAAAATGTTGTTGAAGAGTGGTGTTTCAACAATGGGAAAATGGAAAAAATGTTGCTGAAGAGTGGTGTTTCAGCATTGGGAAAATGGGAAAAATGTTGCTGAAGAGTGGTGTTTCAGCAATGGGAAAATGGGAAAAATGTTGTTGAAGAGTGGTGTTTCAGCAATGGAAAGGAAATAAAATAAAAGGGGATGAATGATGGGAATGTTGAATGGAAAATGAAGATGAATGGATTGAAGGAAGAGGGAGCAATGCTTCAAAAAATGAAGCTTGGATCTGCTTGTAGTAAGATTGTCCTTTTCTTGGTAGGCCTTCTCTGGATCGAGAATCTGAAAAAGAATCAATTGTAACATGCCATTCCTTGATAGGGATTATTAGTAAAAGAAATTTAATCTAATACTAAAGAAATAAAATTCAGAAAAATTAAATGCAATGAGGGGCAGGAGGCTCCTCTAAAAAGAGATAATGTGAATCTGCCACACATGTGGCTTTAAAATCTTCTTTGGAAATGGGGCACTAGTACAGAAGGAGCTGATGACCATTCACTAATAACGGTGTTTTAGAGTCATTAATTGTTATTAGCCTTACTGTTCCATTGGGGAAAAAAGGATCCACTTCGTAAGGTCCTAGCCATCTTGTACATAGTTTCCCTTGAAATTATTTAAACTGATAATCATACAATAAAACCTAATTACCTTTTTGGAATTGCTTATGCTTGATGATTTTATCATGCCATTTTGTTCTTTGTTGTTGAATCATAGTTGTCTGGTGAATGACATCTAATATTTTTTCATCCAATTCATTAAGTTGTTGCAACCTGGCTGTCTGTGCATCAGTCAAATCAAGGTTAACAGCTAAAACAATCCTTAAGGTTTTGATTTCGAATTCCACAGGAAAGACAACACTTTTTCCATAAACTAATTCATAGGGGGAGAATCCTGTAGTACTTCTCCAGGTAGTTCTATAGGCCCATAATGCTTCAGGGAGCCTTTGAGACCAATCCTTCCAGTTTTCCTTCACTATTTTTGTGAGAATGGATTCTATTACTTTATTTTTTCTTTCCACCTGTCCATTGGCTTGGGGGTGGTATGGTGTAGTCATTCTATGATGAATATGATATTTTTGAAGGGTGGATTTAAAACCATGAGAGATGAAAGGAGGTCCTCCATATGTGACTAATTCTCTAGGAACTCCAAATCTGATAAAGATATCTTCGAATAAAAAATCTAGAACAACTTCTTCGGTAGCTCTATGGAGTGCTTTAGCCTCCACCCATTTGGTCATATAATTTGTGCAGACTAATATATAAACTTTTTGATTGGATGGAGGGTTAATGGGTCCTACAAAGTCTAAGGCCCATCTTTCAAATGGTTCGAGCACTACCTAGGGGTTTAATGGAATTTCATCTCTATCATTAGGTTGACCCATTCTTTGACAGCTATCATAGGCCCAAACATATTTCTTTGCATCTTTAAAAAGTGAGGGCCAATAATAACCCATCCTGA
>JASDQU010414144.1:4314-14689 GCA_032191745.1 Picea mariana
AAGATCCTTTGTACAGATAATGGGGGGGAGTATATCAACAAATATGTTCAGTATATTTTTCGTGAATCTAGTATCTAGTTCCAACACATAGTTCCATACACTCCACAACAGAATGGAGTTGTTGAAAGGAAGAACAGGTCTCTTAAAGAGATGACCAGTTTCATGTTGTATGCAATATCACTTCCTTCCAAGATTTGGGCTAAGGCACTTAATTGTTCTTCTTACATACAAAACAAAGTAAATCATAGATCTGTTGAATATAGGAAACCTTTTGAGGCTTGGACAGATGACAAACCAGATGTCACATACTTTCGCATCTTTGGATCTTAAGCATGGGCCCATATTCCTTCTGAAAAGAGGAAAGCCTTAGATCCACAGAACACACCTTGCATATTTGTGGGATATACAGTTGATGTGAATGTGTACAGATTGATTCATCCCTCTATAGACCGACTCATCATTGAGCACATGCTTTATTTTGAGGAGAGTCATTTGCATGCACCTCTAGTGCAACATGCAGAGACTCTTGTGCTTCCATCATTTCTAAACACCAGAGATGATGATTCCACACACTCAGATGCTACATATTCAAACACATATTCAGAGGATTATGTACATGCATATGAGAAGGTAGTGCAACCAAATGAGGAACGACAATCAGAGCTTCAACAAATGCCTAGGTGGGCACAGTCCACACTTCAAGAAGTAGGCAACCTGGCAGGGGATCCATTGGATTTGAGGAGGAATCGATCTCAGGATTTGGATCCTTCTCATGTAATTTCATCTGATGAACCAGCGATTCCCATGCATTTCTATATGGTTCAATATTTTGATCCACATACCTATAGTGAAGATGTTTGCAATCCACTATGGCAAGCAACCATGCAGGAGGAGCATGACTCTCTCTTAGAGAATCAGACTTGGGATCTGGTTCCACTTCCACTAGGGAGGAAACTCGTCAGATGCAAATGGGTCTATAGGACCAAGAGAGCGGTAAATGGTCAGATGAGAAGATACAAGGCAAGATTAGTTGCAAAAGAATTTCAACAAATTCATAGCATAGATTATGACGAGACCTTTGATCCTGTAGAAAATATGGACTCCATTCACTTGGATTTATCCATTGCAGAAGCCAAAGGATGGGAATTTCACCAGATGGATGTGAGGAATAATTTTNTCACATACTTTCGCATCTTTGGATCTTACGCATGGGCCCATATTCCTTCTGAAAAGAGGAAAGCCTTAGATCCACAGAACACACCTTGCATATTTGTGGGATATCCAGTTGATGTGAATGTGTACAGATTGATTCATCCCTCTATAGACCGACTCATCATTGAGCACAGGTTTTATTTTGAGGAGAGTCATTTGCATGAACCTCTAGTGCAACATGCAGAGACTCTTGTGCTTCCATCAGTTCCAAACACCAGAGATGATAATTCCACACACTCAGATGCTACATATTCAAACACATATTCAGAGGATTATGTACATGCATATGAGAAGGTAGTGCAACCAAATGAGGAACGACAATCAGAGCTTCAACAAATGCCTAGGTGGGCACAGTCCACACTTCAAGAAGTAGGCAACCTAGCAGGGGATCCATTGGATTTGAGGAGGAATCGATCTCAGGATTTGGATCCTTCTCATGTAATTTCATCTGTTGAACCAGCGATTCCCATGCATTTCTATATGGTTCAATCTTTTGATCCACATACCTATAGTGAAGATGTTTTCAATCCACTATGGCAAGCAAACATGCAAGAGGAGCATGACTCTCTCTTAGAGAATCAGACTTGGGATCTGGTTCCACTTCCACTAGGGAGGAAACTCGTCAGATGAAAATGGGTCTATAGGACCAAGAGAGCGGTAAATGGTCAGATGAGAAGGTACAATGCAAGATTAGTTGCAAAAGAATTTCAACAAATTCATAGCATAGATTATGACGAGACCTTTGATCCTGTAGAAAATATGGACTCCATTCACTTGGATTTATCCATTGCAGAAGCCAAAAGATGGGAATTTCACTAGATGGATGTGAAGAATAATTTTCTTCATGGTGACCTTTTAAAGGAGATCTACATGGAACAGCCACAGGGGTTCATTCAGAACTCATGTTTAGTATGCAGACTGAAGAAGTCTCTCTATGGCCTCAAGCAAGCACCTAGAGCATGGTATTCAAAAATGGATTCTTACTTTCTTTCACACGATTTTGTTAGATGTAAATCTCATTCCAATGTTTACATGTTGAGGAATACTAACACTATGACGATTTTAGTACTCTATGTTGATGATCTTTTGATCATTGGTAGCTCTGCTTCATCCATTGCTTTGGTCAAAGATATTTTGCATGACCGGTTCTCTATGATGGATAGGGGTCCACTACTTATTTCTTGTTCTTGAGATTAGTAAGGATGCTTCTGAAATCAAAATTTCTCAGTATAAGTATGTCAGGGATCTTCTAGATAGATTCCACATGATAGACTATAATTCTGCACCTACACCCTTCTTATCTGGGATCAGACTTGAGGATGGAAAGGATACACCATTAGTGGAAAACACTTTGTATCAACAGTTGGTGGGGAGTCTTATGTATTTCACCCACACCCATCCAGATATCTCATATGCGGTAGGAACAGTTTCCAGATACATGCAGGAACCCCATGATCTACACTAGAAGGATTACAAGTGCATCCTCAGATATTTTCATGGCACCATGAGTTGTGGGATTCACTATGCATTTGGTTGTTCATTATATCTCATAGGATTCACAGATTGAGATTGGGTTGGTGATAGCATAGATCGCAAGTCCACGTCTGGTTACACTCTCAGTTTGGGGTCAGGCCCAATTTGTTGGTCAAGTAAGAATAAATCATCCATTTCTTTATCTTCCACAGAGGTCGAGTACATAGGACTAGTAAACTGTGTCATTCAGAAACTTTGGATTCAACACTTCCTTATTGAGATTGGTATCCAGTTTCAGTGTCCAACTATAATATGGTTTGACAATCACAGTACACTGATATTTTGCAGAGATCTAGTACAACGATGATGAACCAAACACATTGAGGTCCACATGCATTTCATCAGAGATTTAGTACATGACAGGATCATTAATTTGAATTTTTTTCCTTCCTCTGAACAAATTGCCGACATATTCACCACGACCTTCACTGGGAAGAAGTTTTATACTTTGCGGGATCATCTTGCAATTAAGAACACTGTTTTCTTGAAGCTGCCTTTTCTTCTTTTGATGCATTGTCTTTTGAGGGGAGGTTTTGTTCCCACGTGGTTTTCCCTCTTTCCTCATTTTTTTCAGTGTTCATTAGTTGCATTGTACATGAGTACCTAATATGGCCTAGTAGTCGGGACTCATTTTTTACTCCATAGTGATGTTCAGGGAGGGTGTTGGAGAAATTTCTATTTTCGGCACACTAGTTTAGTGGGAGTTCACTGACTAGTTATATTTTAGACTTTCTAATTTTAGACCATCACTTTTATGCATGCATTCCTAAGAAAAGCTCGCTGCAGCTCACTTCTTATACACTTTTCTTAATTATAGGATGTCATTGCCTATATGAGGGAATAACACTCACTCATTGAATAGATCATAATATATATTGATTCTCATTCTTGATATTCTATCTCTCTTCCTTTTATGGATAAGATTTGTTTGTGTATGCTTTAGCTAGGTCTCTTATGCAGGTTTCCATGAAACACTGACAATAGGATCCTAAAGGAAAAATATTTAAGGTTGCTTGCGTGTGTAATCCATTCATAATGAATTGGAATGCTGGTATGACCTCTATTACCTTTTTGTTAGTTCAAGTGGCTAGTTGTACCATCCATGATTTAACATGTTTTACATGCTGTAATTTACATTTATCAACAATTTGAGGGGAACATAACTTAGATTAGAACCAGGGTCAATTAAAATGGAAACTATATGGTCGACAATCATACATTCCATATCAACCACTGAAGCTTGGTGGTCAGCTTGTCTATTATCCAAGGTTGCATAAATTTGTGGCATGCTCCTAGGCACATCATTGACTGTGGTGGCTTCCTAGATGTTGTAGACCCTCCTATTGTTTTGTTTCCTATGTTTCCAGTCCCTCAATAGATGTTATTCTCCACAACCCAAAAACTTCAAGGGTTCTCTCTTTGTGTTATCAGTATTACCTGAGGCTGCTCCAAAGGGTTTATTTCCACTCTGAAATGGGAAATTTTGCTAATATACACTTTTATTAGGAAGGCTCATCTTATAACCTTTCCCATGGTTATTAAATATTGAGGGTTCAAACCCCATCTTCTTGAATCTCGAATTACTTTTCTTCTTCCAACCCTCATGAGGTTCTCTCTTATTCTTGAATTGCTCATAGCAATACCTTGCATTCCGAATAATGTCTTCTAAAGTCTTTGGCTCTCAAAACTCAATTCTGTCCCAGAAGGAATGAGGTAATCCACTAATAAATCGTTTCATATTTACTTTTTTCATCCTTTATGTAGGGAACATACCTTATCATCTCAAGAAATTTGTTGATATATTCATCTATTGTGATTTGTACTAACTTGAGTTCATATAAATCCTTGGTCTTCCCATCAAAATATTTCTCTGAGAGATACTTCTTATTGAAGTATTTCTCAAATTGTTTCCATGAAAATTCCTTCTCATGGATCCCTTTCACATTCCTAAGGTCCTGCAACCAAATGGAGGCCTTTCCATTCAGTTTAAAAATGGTTATTCAAGCCTTTAAGTTTTGAGAGTAGTCATGGACTCTGAAGTATTTCTTCAAACCAAGCATCCAAACTTTTTCTTCTTCCCCCTTCTTAATTTATCCATCGAAAGTGGGTGGTTTGGCTTTCTTAAACTCTTCAGGGTCATGGCTCTTGGAATGTTTCCTCTTCTATGGGAATGTGAACTAGTTTTTCTCCTAGAAGATCCCTTGGAGTTGTTAGTTTCCTCACAAGAGGATTCTTCCGATGAGTGTCTCTTGACTCCATGTTGCGCCTTCTTTGAGGTGATTCTCCTTGTGTGGCCACTTTGAAGACCATGCCTTCATATCTCAGGTGGACTTTGAATTTTCTTAGTATGATGTCTTTCCACATGACTAGTTGTTGGTCCATTTTGTAGTTGCCTTCGTATATATGATAGGCTCTATAGTAAGACTGTGTTAATTTCAGTTTTCTTCTCCTTCTCTTTTATCATCCTTTCATTGTCATCCTTACAACTTGGTAATTCTTCCATGAGGCTTCTTAAAGTTTCAGCAAAATATGGAGGTGTTTCCACCGTCCTCCTCTCATCATATTCCTCTTCTCTATTGTCGGAGATTTCCCCCAACTCATGGTGTGTCACCATCCCTTACACTATATTTTTCCTGTTGTCCATTGACTTCTTGAGTGATGATAAAAAAAAATTGCTAGTTAATCATTTACTAATTTATGAACAACACACAGTTCATATTTTTTTTTTTTTCAAAACATATTCAACAGCAGAAAGTTTCATTCCTCTCTTCAGTAGGGGTTTAAATAAGCCTCTTAGGAATGGGGTAAGAGAGGGTGTTACACTTAAAGGGTCTCTAATAATATTTTTATGTGACTCGTCCATGATCCCAAGCAGGCCAAGTGTTGTTTCCCACTCTTATACCAATTTATAACACACCCGACCCATAAGTACTCTTTTTAGGGATGGGGCATCAAGTTTTTTCTTTCCTTAATCGTCTTGAATCCTCTTTTAGGGGTCTATATCCTCTTATACTCAACTGTATCTTTCTAAAGTTTTCTACCAGGCTCAAATAGGAGCTTTGGGATGCAAGTTATGGCCTCCCAAAGCTCTTAGGGTGTTATTAGTCAACGACCACGTGGCGCCCACGTGGGTCCATCTCCTTCGTACCATCCCAAGTTCCCCAAAGTCCTGGAGATTCCCCAGTGTTCCTATGTCCATGGTGGAACAATGGTGGGACTTGATCCTYRTTTAACACATAAGAAATRGACCCAATGGTGGGACTTTATCCTCGTTTAACACAMAAGAAAAAAGGGGAATTCRGTGTTCGTTKCTTTGGTGCTAAATGTCCATTTTTCCTTTCTCTGTGCATATCCTTCARAGTCCTGAAATCATGAACTCCCGAAGGAGCCTKAAATATCACCATGTGGCTCTAGCCTTTGGCCCTTTCAACTTATCTACAAATCTACACCCCAATCCTATGGAGTTTCGAAGTCTCGTACTCTCGAAGGGTCCACCCTTACACGTGGTGGYGTATTGAATGCAGACRAAAGGAYGGGTGGGTCCCGAGTACWCCACCTACCAAATGRACCRAGAGAATCTATGTCATGGGGGTGACAGGMTATAAGAAAGAGATGACACATGACCCCRTCAATGGGTGACACGTGTCATGTTCTAATGGGCACATAGGGTCTGCGAAAAGTATGAATCAAGGTGACATGTGGCACATCAAACGTGGTTCCATGTCACCCTGGGTGACGTCAATGTGCCACGTAACTCAATACTGATAACATTTTGATGCCCCTAGATCTCATGGTTGAGATGCATCCACATAGATAGACTGACCTACGACCTCCCTTACTTTGTAACTTCAACATCCAGGGGATCTATTGTGTGACTTCCTCCTTGCTCCCAGAGTGGTCAGCATTGGACTGACCATAGTCTAGATATAATGGCCATGGGAGATAATGAAACGTCCTCAGATCTACATCTATTTATCACATCATGAATTCGATGTTTGGGTGTTTCGCTTGCTTACCACCCACTTTATCCCGAAATGGTCAACATTGAACTAACCTTGGCATAGATCCAAAAACCAGTGAAGATCCTAAAGAGTCTCTATAGTTACAGTTCTCGTTAATTCACAGCTCTGACATTCAGTAAATTTGGTTTCATGACATTAATGTTCTCTTGAAGTGGTCAACGTTAGATTGGTCGTGGCATTGATCCAATGGTCAGGGAAGATCTTGAGAGCCCTCGACTCTATGACTCGTATAACTTCGGGACCGTGAGTGGATCAGGATTAATCAGTGGGGCGGGTCCATCTGCCATGGTTAGGGAAAACACTAGATGTCGGTCAACCTCATGGGTAACCATAACAACAAGTTTCCTTCAGCTAGTTTGAAAGTGGTAATTCCATAATGCCTTGGAGCTCCGAACTCCCGAAGTTTCGATGCCAAAAATTATTAGCTCCTTTCAATCCTAGCTCAGGGTTCCCAGACCTTGATCCTATGGATCCTCAAATAATTCTCATGGGCTACATGCTTAACTCTTATCCATGAGTTGTTTAAGGCCATGAACATGAGCCCTCAGTCACACAAGTGAACGGTCTGAAGGAGGCGCCCTCATTCCATAGAGTTTGAAATTAGTATTCTCGCGAAGCAAATTTGAGAGGTTGGAGGGACTTAAATATTCCAGTTAAATCTACCCCAACTCTCTTGCATTACAAGGACAATCCTTGGGAAAAACTCCCTTAGAAAATGTATAGTTAGTGTAGAGACCATAGCTTAATCTTAGACTCACTTATAGACCCACGTCACATAACTCTTTAGCTACTAAGCTAAGGCAACCAAAATACCATTCGAAAGAATGGGTTCATAGAAAAATAATAAACATTTCTACCTTAATCATTCAATACAGGTTTTAGTCATATACATGTATATTCAATCATCATTTCAATTCCAGTATACAGAGTATGAAAATACTTATCAAAAACCAGAATCATGAAGCAATTGCTAAAATGGGTGTTGTTTTCCACCCAACCATAGGCACAACCACTCCTTAATGGATTTACCACTCGCCACCCCCTAGCTAGACCATAATGCTCTAAGAGAGACTCTATCTTCTTTCTCAGTGATAGTCAGGGATAGAGGTTAATATCCTCCTCCCATAGGAACTTAGAAAATGGTTTTCTCTGTAGAAATCAAGGGGGCCTGCAACGAGTAATTCCACAATCATTTGTCTTCTCTGCAGCCCCGTTTATCAGCTTGGAATGAAAACATTGCCAACAACTTCTTTCACCCAGAATGAATTTTTTTTCTTAGTTCTTCTCTGTAGAATCCTGAGAGCTACACTTTCCCTCTCTCTTCTGGAAGAGTGGTCTATCGACTCCTCTCCCATGCAGATCTTCTGCTTCCCACAAAATCACTTCCTTTCTTTCCTTCCTCAGAAATATTGCATGGGTCTGAATCCCTAGTTTGTGGTCAAGTGAGGAAGTATTTCAGGTGGGTACTTTTCCCATCTCCTCATTAACTCTTGAGGAGGGATTCCCAACTACCATCCTGACTCGTAATTCATTTATGGGTTAGAGGATTGTTCTGGGTCTAAGAAATTAAATCAAGTAAGGTACTGGTTTGGTGGGGGTCGTCTCAACCATTTCTGGTTCCCCTCACCATCTCTCTCATAGCCTCATGGTCTATCCTGGAAAACCCCCCTTTCAGTAGTTATGAAACACTATCCATTTTAAATTAATAACAGAAATACATACATTTCCTTTTATAACAAAAGGTTTATCAAATCCAACATTCAGACATATTCAATCTTCCACGGTCTTTTGGCAAGTTATAGTTATATTTACAAGTTGGGGAATATAGGGGTATTATAGACATATTGTTTCAACTTTTTCAAACATCCTAAATGGTTGGTGTCAACATCAAAGAATTCATAAATCTCTACCACAAATATTTTCCAAGCCACATAACCTTGGCAAGACTTTTTTCTCCATTGCCACCATTGCCAAAGTTCTTTATCTAGATGGATAACAACATACCGGAGTTTGGCCAAGTCATTTGTAATTCCATACAAAGAGAAATAATGTTACATTTGAGTTATTGATCCAGTGGGATCTGAGCCATCAAATTTGTTCACATCTCCAAATGGAAGGCGTAGGTCATACTGAAAGTGATGGGGCTGAAACGTCAGGGAATTAGAGAAAGTTTCACCTTCGCAGTGAAAAGGTGGGTCAGAGGAGAGAATATCAGCATGTATATTCAACTTGGTGCAAATCGTGCTAGTGAAGGATGCAATATGGGTAGTGAGGTCCTCTTTGATGGTTTCCATTTTGGTGTCTATGGAGGAATGAATTTTTTTTATTCATGGTGGCAAAATTGGCACTGAATTTCCTCACTTCCTGTTGGGTCTCTGTCAAATTAGAGGACAAGGAATTGAAGTGAGCTCCCAAGTCTTGGCTACAGGTGTGGGCCATAATGAATAAGGAAAACAAAAGGGGGCGGGGGGGACCACACAAAAAATGGGTTACAGGTGAAGTGTATCATGATGATGAAGGCGACGAGGGGAATCCAATGATGTAAGGCCCAAATAAGGGTGTTGGAAGGTGGTCGGGTCCACGGGAATAAAAACATCTGCTGAAAAATGATAAGTGTGACTTTGATAAGGGAGAAAAGAGGAATCCAATAGGATAAGGCTCAAATAATGGTTCAAACAGGATTGAGATTTGTTTTTTTTTTTACTCCTGTGGAGTTATACTCCTATCTAAAGAATATTGTAGTGTTCAAATGCCCAAATTCTTAATAGGAAGAAATGTGTAGTAATTTCACAGCCCGAATGTAGGAGGCACAGTTGTGCGTGTTAGCACCATGATTTTCATAGCTAAGGTTAGAGGTTTTTCAGTAGTTTGCAAATTCATGCCTGATAGCACCAATATTGTTTTTAGCGCCTGACATCATCCAACATCTCCAAGGGTCGGTTTCAAAAGGAAGCTTTATCGTTTATTATTTCCATTTCCATTTACAACTGCGCGTTGCAAAACTCAGTGTTTGATGAAAAATTCACTATGTGCTGAAAAATTCACTATGAGCTGCAAAATTCATTGCATGCTGCAAGATTCACTGCGTGCTGCAAAACTTACTGCACACTGCAAAATTCACTACACGCTGCAAAATCACCTAGAACACAGAAATATCGTATTTTCATCATAACTTTTGATTTTTTATTTGGGTTCTTATGAAATTTCCTTTGGAGATGAATCATAATATCATTGACTTTCTAAAAAAACATCAGCCTAACCCAGTTTGTTGTTTGGGAGAAACATTGAAATCATCACCTACAGGAAAGTTTGCAGTGAATCCTGAAATTGCACTGCAAACTCTAACAGTCTGATAAATCCGAGTTGTAGGAGGGCTGACACCTGTCTGAGGAGGTTCGAATGGATTCTTAGAGAGTAGTTAGATACCAAGGGACACTTGTACCTAAGATTCATCTCCACTAAATCTCCATGCAATGAGCTGGCTACAGTTGTATTTTTTTTGAAAGACAGTTTCCAGGAATCAAGGAACTAGTTGGATTTTTTTTTTGCTACATGTCTCTAAGGCATAGAATCCAATGCATGGATTAGGATTTGACCTCCTAGAGATA
>JASDQU010414155.1:0-10343 GCA_032191745.1 Picea mariana
GCATCTATTATACATTCACAAAATAAACTTGAATTGGTATTCATGTACCGAACTTGTCCATTTTAATTTTCATGTTTAACAAATCAAATAACTATCTTTTTCATGAGCATATATCATGTAACATACAAATAGGCCTAGAGGTACACATATCAATGTCTAACAAAGTCTAACTGACTCTAAACAAATGCTAAACTATGAATTATCAACATTAGTTAAACAACAATGTTCTAACTACCTAAGGTCAAAATATGGGGCATTACAAAAGGTCGCTAATAAGGTACATATCTTTCTCCTTCTCTTTCATTTATTAGCTTCATTATATCTAAAAGGAAGTCAGTGTCCATGTTAAGCACTTTTTTATCTTGGCCTTAGGAGTATAGAGACCAAGAGGGAATCCACTTGTCCGTAGGGGGATTCACCTACAACATAGAGGGTAGTGAATCAGGTATTCTGCAAAAAGAGTACTAATAGAGAGTTCAAAATAAGTGCATAGATTAGGGAATATGATGTTGATAATTTTATCTTAGACTTGGGGTCGGATGTAAATGTGTTACCAAAGTAGACCTGGGAAATTATGGGGAAACCCAATTTTATTTGGTCTCTTATTCAATTAAGGTTGGAAAACCAGCACAAGATAGTACCAATTGGTCGATTGATAAGAGTACCTATGAATATAGATGGGGTGCACACCGTAGTATATTTCGAAGTCATTGAGATTGAGATGATCATCAGCCTTATCTAGCATTAATAGGACTTGACTGGGCCTTTTTATAATTAGGCGATCATTAATATGAAGAAGAGGGAAATGATATTTGAGGTAGGACACTTAGAGGTTACCACACCATTGGATCCGAAAGAAGGAAAGAGGTACATAGAGCCAAAAAGACGGAAATAAAATGAAAATTTGTATAGCATGACTGTGGGGATGGAGGACTATGTTAACCCTACTATAGATGGTTCACTAACTTGGAGAAGGATTAGATCATTTGCCTCATATTCAAAGGAAGGTATGGAACATTGGCAACAAAGGATGCATGAACTATCAACTAAATGATGTGCCCGCATAACTCGATCATTTCACTAGATTGGAATGGATTTATGTGATCCACCCAAGTATGATGGATTGATTGATATGAACTATTTTTTAAATTTATTTGAGTTACACATACCCAAACAATAGATACTTTTTTCATTAGAATTGGTATTGAAAGCTACTCCATCCAGATGGTGGGTTCCACATAGATAAGGAATGGAAGATTGGTCTCAGTGTAAAATACTAATTCAAGTAAGGTTTGGTATCGAGGTTGAGGATATTGTACATAAATATTAAGGATCAAGTGACCCAATGATCATGTTGAGTATTGTAGAAGCATATGGATTTCACTACCAAATAAGGAATGGATGCACAAGTTTATGGATTTTATTATGCCTAGCCTACGCATTGCAGTGATTACTGATCTTTTAGATTCTGGCACAACAAAGGAGAGATTTTCACATTTGGTACATCTTGAGGAAGATCGCTTTGTCACAGGGTTCCATAAGAAAGTTCAGAAGGCAAGAGAGAAGACATGGCATGATAGACACATTAAATAGAAAAAATTTCAAGTAGGAAACTTAGTATTACTATACGAAAATAAGTTTATCCAACATCCAGGAAAGTTTCGAATGAAATCATTATTACCCTATGTGATTAAGAATGTGACCTATGCAACTGTTGCATAGTTGAAAACACTGAATGGAGAATCCTTGGGAGATTACTTGAGCAAAGGAGTTGAACAAGGAGAAATGGAAGAAGCTGTTGCACCTTCATTCAAAGGATCGTAAGTATTTTTACTTGTTCTCATTAATATAATCAATGCTTGGCCTGTTTCTTTCAAACTTATTCTTGTTCCATATGATTTTGTCTGCAGTAGATTGATCTATATTTGAGCTAATCTCAGTAGAGTAGGAATTCCATTGTATCTTTGTTTGTCTTACAGGATCTATCAACGAGCTCAGGATCAAAGCTCAGCCAAGACTTTGCAAGGACAAACGTCGCTAATAAGGTGCATATCTTTCTCCTCCTCTTTCATTTATTAGCTTGATTAGATCTAAAAGGAAGTCAGTGTCCATGTTAATCACTTTTTTGTCTTGGCCTTAGGAGTATAGAGACCAAGAGGGAATCCACTTGTCCATAGGGGGATTCACCTGCAACACAGAGGGTAGTGAATCGGGTATTCTGCAAAAAGAGGACTAATAGAGAGTTCAAATTAAGTGCGCAGATTAGGAAATATGATGTGGATAATTTTATATTAGACTCAAGGTCGGATGTAAATGTGTTACCAAAGTAGACTTGGGAAATTATGGGGAAACCCAATTTTATTTGGTCTCTTATTCAATTAAGGTTGGAAAACTAGCACAAGATAGTACCAATTGGTTGATTGATAGGAGTACCTATGAATATAGATTTGGTGCACACCGTAGTATATTTCGAAGTCATTGAGATTGTAGATGATAGTCAGGCCATATATATCATTAATGGGACTTGAATGGGCCTTTTATAACCAGACGATCATTAATCCGAAGAAGAGGGAAATGATATTTGAGGTAGGACACTTGAAGGTTACCACACCATTGGATCTGACAGAAGGAAAGAGGTACATAGAGCCAAAAAGATGGAAATAAAATGAAAATTTGTATAACATGATTGTGGGGATGGAGGACTATGTTAACCCTACTATAGATGGTTCACTAAGTTGGAGAAGGATTAGCTCCTTTGCCTCATATTCAGAGGAAGGTATGGAACATTGGCAGAAAAGGATGCATGAACTATCAACTAGACGATGTGCCCGCATAACTCGATCATCTCACTAGATTGGAATGGAGTTATGTGATCCACCCAAGTATGATGGATTGATTGATATGAACTATTTTTTAAAGTAATTTGAGTTACACATACCCAAACAACAGATACATTAGATTTGGTCTTGAAAGCTACTCCAGCTAGATGGTGGGTTCCACATAGATAAGGAATGGAAAATTGGTCTCAGTGTAAAATACTAATTCAAGTAAGGTTTGGTATCGAGGTTGAGGATATTGTACATAAATATTAAGGATTAATTGACCTAATAGATCATGTTGAGTAGTGTAGAAGCATATGGAGTTGAGTACCAAATAGGGAATGGACACACAAGTTTATACATACACTAAATACGATCCCTAAGAACAGGTACTTGGAATTGGTAATACACAGAGAAACAACAAAATGGGATGAGTTGATTCAAAGGTTTAAGGTAAATTTTGTTTTGAACATGAAAAATGAATATCCATTACTAGATGCAACTTTGCAGGTCATTAGAAACAAAATATTTTTAGAAGAAGGGTTGATGGATTTTATTATGCCTTGCCTGCGCATTGCAGTGATTACTGATCTTTTAGATTCTGGCACAAGAAAGGAGAGATTTTCACATTTGGTACATCTTGAGGAAGATCTCTTTTTCACAGGGTTCCATAAGCAAGTTTATAAGGCAAGAGAGAAGGCAAGGCATGATAGACACTTTAAATAGAAAAGGTTTGAAGTATGAAACTTAGTATTACTATACGAAAATAAGTTTATGCAACATCCAGGAAAGTTTCGAATGAAATCGTTAGTACCCTATGTGATTAAGAAAGTGACCTATGCAACTGTTGCATAGTTGAAAACACTGAATGGAGAATCCATGGGAGATTACTTGAGCAAAGGGGTTGGACAAGGAGAACTGGAAGAAGTTGTTGCACCTTCATTCAAAGGATCGTAAGTAATTTTACTTATTCTCATTAATATAATCAATGCTTGGCCTGTTTCTTTCAAACTTATGCTTGTTCCATATAATTTTGTTTGCAGTAGATGGATCTATATTTGAGATAATATCAGTAGAGTAGGAATTTCATTGTATCTTTGTTTTTCTTACAGGATCTATCAGGGAGCTCAGGATCGAAGCTCAGCCAAGACTTTGCAAGGAAAAACGTCGCTAATAAGGTACATATCTTTCTCCTTCTCTTTAATTTATTAGCTTCATTAGATCTAAAAGGAAGTCAGTGTCCATGTTAAGCACTTTTTTTTCTTGGCCTTAGGAGTATAGAGACCGAGGGAAACCACTTGTCTGTACGGGGATTCACCTACAACACAGAGGGTAGTGAATCAAGTATTCTGCAAAAAGAGGACTAATAGAGAGTTCAAATTAAGTGTGCAGATTAGGGAATATGATTTGGATAATTTTTTCTTAGACTCAGGGTCGGATGTAAATGTGTTACCAAAGTAGACCTGTGAAATTATGGGAAAACCCGATTTTATTTGGTCTCTTATTCAATTAAGGTTGGAAAACTAGCACAAGATAGTACCAATTGGTCAATTGATAGCAGCACCTATGAATATAGATGGGGTGAACACCATATTATATTTGTAAGTCATTGACATTGTAGATGATAGTAAGCCATATCTAGCATTAATGGGACTTGAATGGGCCTTTTATAATCAGGAGATCATTAATCTGAAGAAGATGGAAATGATATTTGAGGTAGGACACTTGAAGGTTGCCACACCATTGGATCCGACAGAAGGAAAGAGGTACATAGAGCCAAAAAGACAGAAATAAAATGAAAATTTGTATAACATGACTGTGGGGATGGAGGACTATGTTAACCCTACTATAGATGGTTCACTAAGTTGGAGAAGGATTAGCTCCTTTGCCTCATATTCAGAGGAAGGTATGGAACATTGGCAGCAAAGGATGCATGAACTATCAACTAGACGATGTGCCTGCATAACTTCATCATTTCACTAGATTGGAATGGAGTTATGTGATCCAGCCAAGTATGATGGATTGATTGATATGAACTATTTTTAAAAGTAATTTGAGTTACACATACCCAAACAACAGATACGTTTTTCATTAGATTTGGTCTTGAAAGCTACTCCAACCAGATGTTGGGTTCCACATAGATAAGGAATGGAAGATTGGTCTCAGTGTAAAATACTAATTCAAGTAAGGTTTGGTATCGAGGTTGAGGATATTGTACATAAATATTAAGGATTAAGTGACCCAATAGATCATGTTGAGTAGCGTAGAAGCATATGGAGTTCAGTACCAAATAAGGAATGGACGCATAAGTTTATACATACACTAAATACGATCCCTAAGAACAGGTACTTGGAATTGGAAATACACAGAGAAACAACAAAATGGGATGAGTTGATTCAAAGGTTTAATTTAAATTTACTTTTGAACATGAAACATGAATATCCATTACTAGATGCAATTTTGCAGGTCATTAGAAACAAGATCTTTTTAGAAGGAGGGTTGATGGATTTTATTATGCCTAGCCTGTGCATTGCAATGATTACTGATCTTTTAGATTCTGGCACAACAAAGGAGAGATTTTCACATTTGGTACATCTTGAGGAAGATCGATTTGTCACAAGGTTCCATAAGCAAGTTCAGAATGCAAGAGAGAAGGCATGGCATGATAGACACATTAAACAGAAAAGGTTTCAAGTAGGAAACTTAGTATTACCTTACGAAAATATGTTTATGCAACATCCAGGAAAGTTTCAAATGAAATCGTTAGTACCCTATGTGATTAAGAATGTGACCTATGCAATTGTTTCATAGTTGAAAACACTGAATGGAGAATCCCTGGGAGGAATGGTGAATGGAAGTCAGTTGAAACTCTATAGAGACGGTCGACCAGTTGCACATTAATCTGAACTACACAAGAAAACATGTATCATAGTAGATGTACTATAGTAGGGAGGTAAAATACATAAAAACAACCAAAAAAAAAAAAAAGTGGAAAAACAAGAAGAAGTACAAAGGTAGACATAAAGAAGTATGGGAAATAAAGCAACAAGACACACGCAGAAAAAGGGAGTATTGCACAAATAATAGAAATAACGCAGATATTGTTAGGTATGCATAGAAGCAATGCACAGAACAAGATCATAACATCCATTAAGGGCATAAAAGAGGCGAAAATGAGGGTTAAAGGGCGTTAATGACAAGTCATAAAGATGACGCATAGAAATAAATGGAATTAGTTGTTGAGAATCATGACATGATGGCAGTATGAGGTAGAAATCAAATGAAATATATGGAAATAAAGAAACATTAAATTAAGCATTCATCGCACCAATGGGAGATTAAATAGTTAATTCAGGTGCGAAGGGACATGGAAAAGTAGTGAGGGGAACAAAATTTGCAAAGGGTCGACAAGCATTGGTTATTTTCACTTACAGTAAGCCTCACTTCTTTCTTCTTCTAATCTTAACAATTGATTCAATCTCTTCTACAAAGGGGGAGTATTGTCAGTGTCTTCCAGGTTGACTTCATAATTCAAAGCATTCAATTCAAAACCAATTGGCATATTCACTTATTTTCCATAAACCAACATGTAAGGAGACATCCAAGTGTTATCCGTTGGCGTCATTTTGTTTTCCCATAAAGCGTTTGTCAACTTCAAGTGCCAATTTTTTATTTTTTTTTCGATCAATAGTCTTCTTCAGGATTTGAATCAATGTCTTATTTGTAGACTCGGAAAGACCATTTCTTTGTGGATAATAATTTGATGATTTCCCCATCACATTGTCATATTCTCCATAAAATTTTGTGAAATTTGATCTTATGAAAATTGAGCCATTGTCTGTAATAAATTTCTATAGAACACCAAATATCGACAAGATATTATCCTTGAGGAATTCAATCAATTCATTAGAATCATCCTTTTTCAATTTTATTTCTTCCTGCTATTTTGTGAAGTATTTTGTAGCAGTGAGAATATACATGTGCCCCATACTTGATTTTGGGATTATTGTCCCAATGACATCCATATCCCATTGTGTGAATGGTTTTCTACTAATATAAGTTGCAAAGGCATTGCAGACCTCTTCATCTTTCATGAGAATTGTTGACAGGGAAGGAATCTTCTCACTATCGCATATGAATCCCTGAAAATTGATGGCCAATAGTATATGGCTCTTATTATCTTATGTGTTATAGAATTAGGTGCAAAAATTCCTCCACATATGCCTTCATGAAACTCTTTTATCAGTTCTTGGGCCTTCCTCTCATCTACACATCTCAACAACATGCCATCATAGTTTCTTCTGAACAATATTTCAGTAATCAACACATACTGACTTGACTTCATCTTTAAATATCTTCTTTCCTCTGGAGTCATGCTGATGGGAAATTGACCGGATCTTAAATAAAATACAATGTATTTGTACCAATGCAAGCCAAATATAGGATTTCCAATTGAAATTGAAATCACTCCATTCAAGGCATCACTATCCCCAATGAGTTTGCAAAATCCTTTTCCTTTGACTACTTTCAAATGCTTGATTTCAATTTCATACTCCTAGATTTTTTCCAGCTAATTCGTCCATTTCCCTTATATTATATGTTGGTTCAAAAGAATCTTTACTAGAGAGGATGGAACGTATGCTATGACATGAGAATTTAAAATATATGTCTAAAAATGTGCTACTTCTTTCATGAGATACAATGCTTGCTTCTCCAACTCTGAGTATCTTAATTTGTAGTCATGGAGGGTCTTACTCATAAATTTGATTGGTAACTCTTCACCTTTAACATTTCTTTGGGTAAAGACTGATGCCATGACACTTTCTGTAGAAAAAGAATATGGATTGATGAGCACCGGTGTTGTAGTAATTTCTCTTTTAATGGTATTAAATGCCTCTTCTGTGTCTGAATTCCATTCAAACCTTTGGTATTTATTCAACAATAGATTAATCAATTTAACTATGCTCGCATAATCAGGAACAAACATTCGCACAAAATTTATTTTTCCGAAAAACAATTTCACTCCTTTCTTAGAAGATGGAGGATTGAGTTCATTGTTATAACCCTAAATTGCTCTACATATTCATACCTGGCATTTGGCCCTCTTACTTGCATTTTTTTCCAAGCCATCACTGAGTTGCTCTTCTAAAAATCCCATTTTTTGAAGATGTACGCACCTTGCACCAATACTTCCCACGTGTATACGCTTGTTGCACCACTACAGTCCATGTATGTATGCATGCTACACCACTACATCTAGTGTATACTTGCAAAAGTTGCAAGGAATTCGTTGAGCTTACGGTCTATTGGGTTGTTTCCCAACTAATACACCACCTATAGTCCATCACAAAACCGAATAACCATCCTTTTGTCATATAAAAGGAGTTGTTGGGGTCTCATTCCACATCTAAATATAAGAACAGTGAAACTTTGCCTGTTTCACATCCCCTCCTTGCCCCAAGTAATTGCAGCCCTTTTGTGAGAATTGCCTCAGAATTCCCCAATTTTCCTTTCTTCCTCCATCAAAAGACCATTTTACTTCCCAAGAAGAAGGTTGAGAGGAGAATCCATATGGAGGTGCACTTGGAGCTTGGTGAAGAGGATCCCAAACCAGGTTCGTGGAGAAGTAGTCATCTTTGATTGCAAGTGATCATCGTATTATAAATAAAAGAAGTACTTTTCTTGTCCCAATTCATGGTGTGTTGAATGTTTCTAATGGTTTATGTTTTAATATTCTAGCGTCTAACCCTAATTTGTATATGAATTGCATGTGTGTAGTTTTATGTTTATCTATCTTTGAATGTAGGTCATCCTTGGGAGAAGGTGTACAGTCAGTGAAGCTTTCAATCGCAAGAGGATCATCACTTAATGCAGAGTGGATGTACAGTTACCCAATCCTTCTCATTTTTATTTTCTTRTATGAGTCTGAGGTATGTTTAGGGTAGTTAGAGAAGTAGGAGACTTTTAAACGGTTATTGATCTGCCTACATTGTAAACCCTGGTGTAGCCATAGGGGGGGTTTTCCCGCTAGTAGAATTGGCGACCATACTGGGGAAGCCTCTAGGGTTTTAGGGGATTTAATTTTGGGTGTTTGATTGGTTTTCTTGTACCTTTCAAGTTTTTGATTGATTCTGCTGAGTCTTTTAAGAGATTATGGTCACATGTTGGTGCCATACCAGTTCTCCCTGCCCTGTCAGTCTTTTGGTTTTATTTATTTTTTTTGAGAAATTACAGAGGTGTACACACCCTACAGTGGGACAGATCGCATACATACATGCCCTGTCTAGTAAAAAACCCGCGTACACACGCAGACTGCTAAAACAACAGTAGTGTACCTGGTTCAAGAAATTGTTTTTGAAAAAGAGGTAGCCAACCTCTTTCCTGATTGAGTTTTTACTTCTCAGGTTTTCTTGACAGAGTTCAGTGTCTCTGTTTTTATATTCATAGCTTTGGTTAGATGTCATTTTGCTTGTCTTTTTGAAAGATTGCTTGTGTTTACTTCTGAAAGGGTTTTAGGCGAGTCTTTGAGTTTTTTTATCAGCCTGTTTGGTGTCTTTAGTGATTCTCTGCGATCCACAGTGGGCCCGAGGTTGGTTTTCAGTATTGTTTGATATTTCCTTTTCCACTTTCATTTGCTTTAAAGAAAAGAGAAAAAATATTTATTTCAAGATTTTCCTGTTTGAAGCATTTTTCAAAAAAAAAAAAGAAAAAGATTTTTCTTTCTTAGTTTGGTAAAGTAGTTGGAGCTAGTTATTTGACTTGAAAGGAAAAAGCATTGATTTTTTATGTTCTTTACTGATTTATTAGAAATTAAGTAGCTCGTAGTCGAGCGAAATTTTTTTTTAGGTCTTCTTTTTAAAGATCTTGAAAATTTTAGTTGTGAAAAATTTGGTTACAAAGAGCTAGTTGTGAATCTTTATTTTTCACTAGAAGTAATTTTGCTTTCAGTTTCGTTTATTCCTCTTCTTTTCTTCTCTCATACACATCACTAGTTTCACTCCCATATCCTTTGAGTTAAAACAATCCATTTAAAATGAACTTTAAATTTAAAATTAATTAGACTTTTATGTTTGTAGGGTTAATCAACTAGTTTAGGGTTAGAGCCTTTAATTAGGTTGGAGAGGAAATTCTTCAAGGCTTATAAACAAACATTGGATTCAGAGCTAGGTAGTGTAAAAGTCTAGTGACGTGAAAGTTATCCAGGACCCCCCTCTAACACAGGGGCTAAACACAATGTCACGTAAGGAAAGGCAGTGGAGATAAACCCTCCAAAGCCGGACTAAACGTAGTGGGGAACGCATATTGAGGATGTTTCATGGGATACTATTGCTTGCATTTTCCTATAGAGCTTTGTGGACCTCGAATCTATTTGATATCCTCAGTTGTCTTCCAGGCCAATTGCTTTTGATACCCTTGGTAGTTTTTGGACTTGTTATCCTGCTCATTGCGGTCCACTCGACTATCAACTGTACCCGCGTGGTGATTTTTTATGAGTTGGCAACTGAGTTGCCTTTATTCTAGGGA
>JASDQU010414159.1:0-10375 GCA_032191745.1 Picea mariana
ACTGCTGGCAGGACAAGTCTGGCTGAAAAGAAGAAGGTGGGTCCTCCAGGACCATGCTCAAGTCGCTCCTGCTCTCGGTACTCCATGTCTAGGACCATGTGGGCCTCGAGACATGATCTCCTAGTTATCCCTAGATATCGGGGATAACAGTAGGCTTTACCAAAATATCTGTTATCTGCTTATCTTGTGGAGATATATTGGAGAACCACTTCTCCTTTCTGGACCTCATCATGAAAAATGTAATGCTTGATCTCAATGTACTTTGGTCTTTCTGGAACACTTGTTTTCTCTGAAGGCTTCATATAGCTCTAATCATTATAGTATATCATAGTTGGATTCAGCTCTTTTGTTTCCTGCTAGCTCATAACATCGTGGCAAGGCTCAAACTGGAACATATTCAAGTGGCACTTCTTCTGTTATCATGAGAGTTTGTCATGGATTAGCAATCCATCACCCTGGACTTCTAAATAACCATTCTGATACAATATCTCTGTTATAGAAGGTTTTCACCATGCTTTTGTTGTGCATGAGAGGCTTTGCACCAAATTATTTGAATCCATACATGATCTTTTTCCATCTGCATACAAGGGTCTCTTTCTGGTATACCTCAAAACCTTGAGGTTGCTCTTCATACACTTCTTTGTTCAATTACGCTGTTGAGGAGAACAGTCCTTTCATTCATCTGATGTAAACTCCAACCCATGAATATTGCGGACGATATAATGGCTCGGGTAAAGGTATGTCTGATTTACTGGAACAAGCTATCATCATAGTCTTCTCCATCCATCTGGGAGAACCTTTGGATCTCGCAATGCTTCCATTCATAAGTCTTTCGTACATCGTTCTTCGTCACAACTTTCGTTTCTTCTGCTTGATTGTTTCTAGTGAGTTCAAACCAAGTTGGTAGTCTTGTGATTCTCGATATAATGACAGTTGTTCTGGCTTTTCTCTCTCTTGGAATCTTCATGTTTTTCCTCATGTTTCTCTTTAGCTCTTGGGTCCATGGAGTTTTCTATAGATTCAATGCCCTGAAGATTCCAACTTCTTCCCTTCATCATAGGATCATGGATGTGGATGGACAACCAAGGATACTTTAAGGCTTCTTTTCAAAGAAGACTTCTTCTAAAGTCAAACTGAACACGTGCTTCTTTTCATGGCTGCTACCATTGATGGGAACATGGATAGATACTTCATAATCCTCAATGGGTCATATTATTTAGGATTAGCTCCCTCCTAATCCTTGCTTCATTAATGAATGCATTCTCTTCTTTTCGAATTATATAATCGGCTTCCTCCATCTAAGAGAGTCCACGCTTTCGTCTGCATCCTTATTGCCTTCTGCAAAGTGTCACACGTCTTTTTCTAATTTCCTCTTGATTGCTGACTTCTTTCTATTTTTACTTCTTCCAGGATTCTTCAAGTTTGATTCTGATTTCGGCTTATCTTCCAGTTGTTACTTATGTTAATAGCTTCCACATGAATTGTTACCGCGGGTTGTCGATGTACTTCATCTTTTCATGTGTATTGCTTGACTTGTAGTCATCGTGATAGCAATCCTTATCTTGTTCTTCTTCCATAGGTATTGTTTCTCTTTGAACATCTTATCTTCTAAGATGTAAACATGGTATGTACAAGAATTATGAAGAATATTGTTACCTTGTCTTAGAAGAAGAAGTTTGTTTTGTCCTACTTGACCTTCTTTGAGGGTTCCCTTTCTTCGACAATTGATGCTTCATGTGTTTCCTTCCTTTTCCTTAACTCGGGACAATGATTCTTGTAGTGACCATATTTTCGATAGTTGAAGCATTGTATTTTTGACATATCTTTCTCTTGATTTGGTTTCTTCCTTGAGCCAAACTTCTTTTTATTCTTGAAATTCTTGAACCTTGTTGTGAAGGCTTGATCATCGCATTTCGTTTGGGTTTCTCTTTTGCATTAATCCTTGATTCTTCTTGTGTACGGCAAGTCCAAAGTTCTTCAAATGTAGGATACTCCTTCCTTGTGTTTATGCTTGCGGCAAATGCATCCCATCTCTTGGGAAGACCATTGAGTACTATATTTACCAGTTCCTTCTCTGAAATGATCTCTTCAATAGCTTGTAGTTGCTCTCTTAACTGAGAGATTCTCCCAAGGTATGANTCACTATCTTTGAACTTCTCCATAATTGCAACATTCTGAGGTTCCTTCTATTTTCCTTCTTCGAACTGTGGCTCCACGATCTTTCCTTTCACGATATCCAACACTTTATTCTTGGCAAGGATGAGGTCAATCGTCATCTTCCATGCTCTGAAGTTAGAAGCCCCTTCTAACTTGTTTTCTGACTTCATAGAGTAAATCATAATTGCTTTGACTTGGTCAACCCTTGATTTTGACCAAAAACTCAAACTTGACGTCTTGGCTTGTTGAGAGTACCAGGAGGTGTGCTAGGCTAGGGCACACTAGGCTATCCAAAAATTAGGTCAATCTCTTCACTTAAAGTGCCTCAACGAGAGGGTTAGGGTTTCGCTGCTGCAGCAAAAACTGGCTGCAACTGCAACTGAGCAAATCCTCCCAATCTATCTTCCAGCGGTTAGACTGTCCGAAGATAATGTGGGCCCATAACATGTTAGAAAGTAATGGATGTGCTCGTTTAACCATAGACAATATAACAATATTGTCACCCAACCATAGGCCAAAGCCACCCCCCAGCACCTTAACCTTGACAGAGAATGATTCCGGAAGCAAACCAATAGCCAACCACGGCTAATGCATAAAGATAACCAACACTGATCAGAAAGTCCAACCATTACCAATAGAAAGTTCGAGCCTAAAACAGAAATACAAATTGCAGCAGTTGTTCCCCAGACTTGCGCACTTGCCCAGTTTCTGCAGTGCGCACCTCTTCCCAGCTGAAATTTCGAGTTGTCTGATACAAAAAGAGGTCTAGCTACTTGTATTTATACTGTTTTCCTGAGTTGTCTGGGTCGACTTCTCATTCTGGATGCTAAATACTTAATATTAATTATTTCCTTGAACCGACTTGTCTTCTAGGGTTAGATTTAATGCTTTGGGGTTTCTTCTTGCTTCCCGGAATATTCTATTCTCGTTAGGCTTACACGTGGAGGCAAATACCTCTCGCAACTACCATAATATCAACAATTAGGTCCATGGGCATGTAGCAGTATGACACTACCATCTATCTGGTCCCCAAACCAAGGTAGTGGCTCTTGGTGGTATAGCCAAGAGAAAGGGGGTCTCATCACGAGCCAACCTTCTCATTTCCGTGAAATGCTTGTGGGTAGTGTTGTCACCTCTGGTCACCGCGCCAAGATAGTGTCCCCCAGTCTTTCCCTTGAAAAGAAAAAAGACCAAAAGAAATAAGACTAAGAATAAAAGGCATTGAATGGGCTAGGAAACAATGGCATCCATGATAAGGTGCAGCTCGCCCTCTACAGTGGCACCCACGGGCAAGACCTACATTTCCCTATTATCACTGCACCCTCTGCCCAAACATTTCCCCTACGCCACTTCACACACACTTACATGACCTAGATTGGTTCTCACCTGGGAAACACCCCAAACTTAAGGACGATTAGCCCAACAGGACATCCTGAGACCTTCTCCAAACCTTACTTGTTAAATTGCATAACGTCTTTAAGCGTTTCTCTAGGTGAAGGGGGGTTTGATGCACATGTTTGGGTAATTTGATTATTAGATGTGACTGATATTGCTATGATCCCTGTGACTTATGAGCCCCTGGAGGGCGTACTTGCTGTGGCTGCAGGACTTTTCCCGATGGACAGGTACATATGGGGGAATGATTAGATCGGACCTCCACGGGGTTGAAAGCCCAACAGATGGATGATGTAACCCCACTAGGGGGGAAGAGAAACCAGAGGGTTGCACTAGGAAGAAAGGACATTGCACCAGGGACACTCCGGCAGACCTAGACCTAGGGGGTTTTGCCTTTCCACCTGGTCGTTGACCCTTGAGAGCACATGATGTCATCCAGAGTTAGGGTTTGCATTTATTATGGGCAGTTGTGTGCTAGTTGGCACGTGTGGCAGCATTCAGGGCCTTTGGAGGCCAAACGTTCTGCACTTAAGGCCTAGCGTTCCACCTTAGGGGCCTAACGTCACCCTAGAAGGGCATGACGTCACCCTTGAAGATGAAATTAGGGTTAAATTATTGTCATTTATGTAAAAACTGGATTTTAATGTAATTTGGCCATGTTGGCCTTTTTATGACCTAATTATAATTAAAGGTCATTTATATTGTATAAATAAGAGAAAAAACTCTCACTTTTATTCATCATCTCTCATCACACAAGTGTGTGGTCTGAAATTCGGCCCTCTTTAAGGGTTATTGGCTGAAATTAAGTGGTGCGCAACTTCTTGGAGAGGCAAATCTTGGTGTATTTTGGATAGTTTTCATTGTGGAGGATCTTCAACTAGGGTTTGGCTTCATTATTCTTGGTGAAGTAAGTAGAAAATCTGCAATTTGTTTATGTAAAATGCATGTGGTAAATTTTACTTGGTTCATGTTAAAGATTATGAAATTGCTTGCTCAAAACCCTAGGAGAGAAACATAAGTTATTATCTTTTTCTCTATAGTCTTCCAATTGTTGAAATTCTCAAAGTACATCTTGTTTAGAAGTAGCTACTACAGCCCTACTTAGTAGCACTCTAGTAGCGCTACTCTAATTCCCTATTGCATATATTACTTCTGAATTTGTCGAAGGAAAGAGAAACCGCTAGGGCCTAAGTCTTCTTACTTTCTAGCCGATTTTCTCTTAAGGACTTGGGTGTTTGAGGCCTTGGGTTACCAACACCTCCTCCATCCACTCCATCTCCTTTGGACAAGCACTATCATTGTTGTTTTTCTCTAAGATCTGCTGCTGCTATTGTTAACTCCATATACCCTAAAAGGCACTAGTTTACTCACCTTGGTGATTGATTTGCTCAAACAACTCTCAAACAACTTTCCTTGAAACTTTTAGTAGCTCTTACTAACCTTAAACTAGAGTAACTCCCTAACAAACTTGCTGCTGTTGCAAAAGATTGCTACAGCCATCTTACAGCAGCAAATTCACCCTAAAAAGTGACATTAAAAGCTGATTAGACATTGCCAAATTTGCTTTTGACAAGTTGCTATCATTCTGTCAAATTAGACCAATATTCTCCTGTCTTTTTTAAGCATTTTTGAAGCATAATTATTGTGGCTGTTACAAAACATTCATTGTTGTTATAGATAATTACTTTGCTGCAGTAATACATCAGCTTACTTATTTCTCAAAGGTTCATGGTTTTATGAAGCACTAACATCATATGGTACCTCGAATTTGCATGCTTTCTCTATTGTTGTCTTGTTCTAGCAGGTACACCTCATTTATATTTTGCTTTATCTCTATAGACACAAAGAACCCTTTGAAATTGAGTGACTTGTGAGAGGGGGGAACTCTCTTGCCTTAGCCTTCTCAAACCCTCAAGTCACTAGGGACATCTCCCCTGGGGTGCATTGATATACTCCTAAATAGAAAGGGGTTTCCTATTAAGGTGACAGTGATAGGTCACCCCCTGTTACGCCAATCTTGTATCTATTTGATTTGGGCTTTAGGCAAGTACAGATTGTGCGATAACAGACACCAAACTGCGTCCACTAACCAACATAGGCTAGAAGAAAAGTGTGATTAGTTGATGCAAGAGCATCCTTAAAATCACCAATGTTCGATTCCTTCCAATAAGTGGCCGACACGCTACCTACATGATCGTCATTGAACCGCCCAAGGGCCCTTAAGTCAAGCTGAGTGGTTGTTTAGTGTAAGCAGTGTCCCACGTCTTGATAGGTGGAAGATGCTCGCCATTGTTGTGTAATAAGGAAACATTATTCAAAAAAAAAAGAGCATCCCTGAAATTGTAGTAATGTACATAAGAAATAATAAAGCATGACAAACCTACATACACACAATGTACACCAATATGGGTGTGAAGCACAACAAGCAAAAATATTATAATGATGAGTTACACAATAACTCCTTAGATATTAAAGGAACTCCAAATAACCACATACATTCATATATCAAAATCATAATTCAGTTGTGTGTAAAAATGACTCTCTTGACCTCTTATATATAGTAGTTCTCACTAATTGCCCATGTAGGTCCACTACCACGCGAACCTACCACTTACAGATACATTTGACCCCTATACACCCCCATTAACATCATTACATAGTAGCCCCTTTTGAAACATTGTGTCATCAAAGCTATGTATTTAAGGGTTTTAGACAACATAAGACCAAGTAATAGTATTTCCTTTGATTTACACAAGAAAATAAAAAACTCACTAAAACTATTTACCTTGTCATAATATTAGACAAAAATATTTGAAATCAGACTAAATAAATTAAACATTCTTTCCAATTTGCATTTTCAAAACATTTTTGCTTCCTACCCTCTCTTCGATTAGGTGTGGGAGGCCAATAGTGAGTATAGCATGGCAATTCCCACTATAGTCAATCCTTTGAGAGAGAATTGTTGAGTAGAGAAGTTTCAAAAGAGGAGCTCATCTCTAGGCTCTCTAGAATGAAAAATGGCAAGTCTCTTGGCTTAGACGGCCTTCAATATAAGTTCTTCAAAGCTATGTGGGATCAAATTGGTGAGGATCTATTCAGGATGTTCCAAGAAGTGTTTCGAGAAGGGAGGTTTTAAGAGTTTCTCATGCAAGTCCTCATTAAAGTCATTCAAAAAAAGAGTTAGGGATTCCATTAGCTAATGGAGTTCCATCACACTATTCAATGTCTCTTATAAAATCATTGCCAAGGCATTGGCCTTGAGCATGTGTTGGATTGTGTCAAGGATCATTACACCTCAACAAACATGTTATGTTCAAGGAAGGCTTATCTTGGACATAGTACTCACAATATGGGAATGTATGGAATGGGCCAAGGAGACTACTCAAGACTCTTTGATTAGGTGTGGGAGGCCAACAATAATTGTAGCATGGCAATTCCCACTAAAGTCAATCCTTTGAGAGAGAATTGTTGAGTAGGGAAATTTCGAATGAATCATTGATATCTATGCTCTCTAGAATGAAAAATGGCAAGTCTCTTGGCTTAGACCTAAGACAACCTTCAATATAAGTTCTTCAAAGTTGTGTGGGATCAAATTGGTGAGGATCTGTTCAAGATGATCCAAGAAGTTTTTCGAGAAGCGAGGTTTTATGAGTTTCTCATATAAGTCCTCATTAAATTCATTCCAAAAAAGTGTTAGGGATTCCATTAGCCAATGGAGGCCTATAACACTATTCAATGTCTCCTATAAAATCATCACTAAGGCATTGGCCTTGAGCATGCATTGGATTGCGTCAAGGATCATTACACCTAAAAAAACATGTTTTGTTCAAGGTTTATCTTGGACATAGTACTCCCAATATGGGAATGTATGGAATGGGCCAAGGAGACTACTCAAGAATCTTTGATTAGGTGTCGGAGGACAACAATGATTGTAGTATGGAAATTCCCACTAAAGTCAATCCTTTGAGAGAGAATTGTTGAGTAGGGAAGTTTCAAAAGAGGAGTTGATCTCTAGGCTCTCTAGAATGTAAAATGGCAAGTCTCTTGGCTTAAACAACCTTCAATACCAGTTCTTCAAAGTTATGTGTGATCAAATTGGTGAGGATCTTTTTCAGGATGTTCCAAGAAGTGTTTCAAGAAGGGAGGTTTTGTGAGTTTCTCATACAAGTCCTTATTAAAGTCATTCCAAAAAAGTGTTAGGGATTCCATTAGCCGGAGGAGGCCTATCACACTATTCAATGTCTCTTATAAACTCATTACGAAGGCATTGGCCTTGAGCATGCATTGGATTGCTTCAAGGATCATTAAACTTAAACAAACATGTTTTGTTGAAGGAAGGTTTATCTTGGACATAGTACTCACAGTATGGGAATGTATGGAATGGGCCAAGGAGACTACTCAAGACTCCTCGTTCTTCAATAATATGATTTTGATGAGGCCTAGGAAGAAGTTGATTAGGGATTTATGTTAGAGTAAAAGAGATGTGCTAGTTTTCACCATAGACAATATCTCAATATTGTCACCCAACCATAGGCACAAAGGCCACCCCCAAGCACCTTAACCTTGGTAGACAAAATAATTTTGGACGCAAACCCTAGAACCAATAGCTAACCAAGGTAGCGTACTTCTCTCCAAAGCTAGTGTACCAAGTAGAGAGTCCAAACCATAACCAAGTCAAAAAGTCCAAAGCATAACCAAAGACCAAGTCACTACTGCAGCAGTTGCATCTCTCCTCTAGTCATGCGCACCACTTGTCCTTATGCATTTGTGAGAGTGAGTGAGTACAAATGAGCTCTAGCGCCCTCTATTTATACTAATCCAAGTCACCTAACTGGGCCAACTTCTCTTCCTGGAGGCTAATAACTTAATATTAATTATTCTCTTGAGCCGACTTGTTTTCTAGGGTTAGTATCCAACGTTTTAGGGTTTCTCTTGCTTCCTGAAATATTCTAGTCTCGTGAAAGGTTACATGTAGAGGTTAATACCTCCCATAGCTACCGTAATATCAACAGCCCCTCCAAGCTAGAGAGGTATTAAAGGCAATGTTCTTAAGCACAAACACACCATTCAACCGGTAGCATCATCATAGCCACGCAGGCTATCTCATGATCAAATCACGAGCACCATCATCATTATCCAACTAGATAGTCTCCATGGAGATCAGAACAATGTCATCCAATAGAACACAACTGTGTCTATTCATAGTAGTATACAACTACTATCCAGTGGTACACAACCACTCCTAGTAGCACACGACTACTAACCAGTGACACATAGTCGCTACTAGTAGATCACATCCACCACAATAGCATACAACTACTGTCCAAAGATTTACAGTCTCCACAACAATCATATCATCTGATATCAACCTGCATCAACAATGTCATGATATAAACTGAGTCATATGGGCCATTTCTCCACTCACATCTGTGAGATCTGGAAGAGCATCTGCCCTCAGAAAGTTAAACAACAGCCATGGGTTGTCTGGATTATTCTTCCCAAGCATAGAAGAATAACTATCCCTGATTGTTGAACCTAGACCATTCAACCTAACTAGGCCATTCTTCTGACACGATTCACAGTACAACCTGGAGAGAATGAGTCTGCCCTAAGGAATGATTGTCCGAACCATTTCCTATGGAAATGACTATCCTGCACCAACCTCCTACATCGGACCATTCTTCAAAATTGCTCACAACTGTGAACTTTGAAAGAATCACTGCCCGGAGAGGCAGACCATTCTTCTTGACCACTTCTCAGAGTGACTACCCAAGAGAATGAATGTCCTAGACCATTCCCCCACATTGGCCACAAGGGGAATCATTGTCTATGGTACATTAGCAATCTATCGGACCATTTTCGTTACAAAAATGTCTGTCTGTTATGGACCATTTTTCGAACTGAAAAATGATTGTTGATCTAAGTCACTTGACACGTCCAAAACCCCCCTCGTGTCGCGTATCCTACATGTCGAACACGAAACGGTAGGACACATGTCGGATACATGTTTAGAACGTGTCATGTACAAGGACACGTGTGTCCTTAAAATAGGACATGTGTCCTGCTCAAAAAAGGACCCTGGCTCATGTTTTCTCATGCAAGTTGCAGTTGTGAGGTGTTTCACTGTGCAACTAAGGGTTATTTTGACTTACTAATTCTATTTAAAGAGGTCCCCACCCCCTCCATTTCACCCTCCCTAGTAATTAATGGAAATATTAAATTCTTAAAGTGAATGTCACTTTTACTTAAATTTTTAACATTACCATTAATTGTTTCAGGATGTTTGAGAGTGGTTCCAACCTTATTGGACTTCATATGAAGAAAGTAGAATTTTAGGTCCCATTCAAAATTCAACAAACTTAACGGTTTTCAGGATTTCAAGATTGGTAGGATTGCAATGTTTCCACTACATTCTATCATGTAAGAGGGTATGGAACTGGCATTTAACCAATGGCACCATGCCCTTTATGTACCTCGATGTTGGTGGCATTGATTGTTGAACTCTTCTGTCAAAACCCCAATAAAAATGTACAATTCACTCAATTATAAACTCTTATGTTGAACTCTTCTCTTTGCCATCGTGTCAAGTGACTTAGTGGTGTATGCGCACACCAATCTCTGTCTTATTTGCAGGCACTGGGCAGAGAGAAGAGTGGTTGAAGGGAAAGACAAAGATGCGAGATGTGTTTCCTGATGATATGGGTTTGGACAACGATGTTGAGTTGGCAATGTCATCATTTATGTTAGTAACTTAGTAGTTACTAAGTTAGTACTAGTTGTATGATTGAATTTGTATCATCATCGTGTAAATGTTTACAGTTTA